>ML826625.1:91903-112892 GCA_009831015.1 Picea engelmannii
AGACCATAATCACCATTGCATACTCCAAGCCACGACGAAGGCGAAATCACACCCAATTCAAGAAAAAGAGATGAGAAACATCCAATTAGTATCCATTCCTGATGGATTGGCTCCTGAGGATAGTCGGAATGAAATTCCCAAGTTGATGAGAGAAATGGAATTAGTGATGGGTTCATTCATTAAGGACCCGATTCAACCAATAAACGAGAAAGAAGAGCAAAAGGTCATTGATTTAATAATATATGTCACGTTATGCTCCGTGATTGATGTTCTCTGTCTCTGTGATGATGTTGCAATAACCGCTCTATGAACAACGCTTATTGCTACTCCTTTGATGAAGACACAAGTCTTCAGGAGGCCCAGAGAGTCTCACATGGAGATCAGTAGTGAGGAGCAGTAGGCTTCGAAGGATGTGGTTTCAGATCCCTTTGTTTCAGTTGATCATCCTTTAGACTATCAGGAGAAGCCAATAGAGCCAGTTGGACCCTTCTAGAGTCGTTGTTCAAAATACCAAGAAGAGGCCATTTTGGCTTTGTGATACATTGTAGGATGTAGAGAGGCATGCAACTCCCCATGGTACTTTCAGGAAAAGTAGATGACCTTAGAGATTCTCAAGTTATATGGCATTGATAAGTCACATCATTCATTTCAAACCTTCCATTTATGAGGAGGCAACAGGCCATAAAGTTTGGAGAGATGCCATGATGGAGGAATATCAATCCATCATGAAGAATGATGTGTGGGATATTGTGCCAAGACCTAAGGGAAAGTCAATAGTGACTTCCAAGTGGATCTACAAGATCAAGGGTGCAGCATACAACAACATCGAAAAGTAAAAAGTAAGGTTCATGGCAAGAGGGTTCTCGTAGAAAGAGGGAGTTGGCCTCTGAGTTCGAGATGAAGGATCTTGGCTTAATGCATTAATATTTGGGATTAGAAGTATGTAACAAACCATGTGAGATCTTCCTTGGTCAAGGGAAGTATCATGATCCTTCAAATATTTGGGATGATGGACATGAGAAGCAGTGACAAACCCTCTTAGTCGAGATCACATGAAGCTTATGTCAATCTGATGATGTTTGAGGTAGCATCATGAGACATTGTCCCTGGAGGGTCCTATCTGGACTAGTAGGGGGGAATGTAGACTTCATCCTAACATGCCTAAGATGGTCAAATGAAGGAACGAAGACATTGGTTTCACGAGGAAACATGGATATGTCTTGGGGGACATCGGTTCCATGAGGGAACCTCGATGTGTCCTATAGATGTTTGAGGCAATATCATGAGAAATTCTCACTAGAGGGTCATGTGTGAACTAGTAGGGGGGGATGTAGACTTCATCCTGACGTGCCTCAGATGGTCAGATGAAGGAACCAAGACATTGGTTTCATGAGGAAACCTCTATATGTCTTGGGGGACATTGGTTCCATGAGGGAACCTCAATGTGTCCTAGAGATGTTTGAGGTGACATCATGAGACATTCTCCCCGAAGGGTCCTGTATGGACTGGTAGGAGGGAATCTGGACTTCATCCCGACATGCCTTGGATGGTCATATGAAGAAACCAAGGCATTGGTTTCACAATGAAACTTCGATATATCTTATGATACATTGATTCCATGAGGGAACCTGAATATGTATTAGACATTGGTTTCATGAGGAAATCTTTATATCTCAAATATGGTCCAAGATGACTTAGCTTGATAAACCCCAAGGGACTGGCCACCCCTTGTTGGATGAGCTAGCTCAAGTCTTGTGGATATCAACTACATCCATGAAATGGTACATAAGGGAGCAGTGAAGCTCTAGTACATCTCCACCGATGAGCAGATAACATATGTTCTGACTAATCACTTGTCCAAAGAGAAGTTTGTATACTTCAGGGACAAGTTGGGGCTTGTGGATATTACTCCTTTGGTTGAAAGGGAGTGTTGATATTCTTACATTGTGGATAATCAGTGTGTTGTTGGACTGACATTCTCCATGTGGAGAATGGTCCAGGTTGGACAGATTGTTGATATATCATGGACTGACATTTTTTTGCGGAAAATGGTCCAGGACTGACATTCTCCCATGGCATAGATGGTGACATGACTAGGATGAATGGTCTGCCCCCTATGGCACAGATGGTGACCAGATTGGGGAGGTTGGTACAAGACTAATATTTTCTCTATGGAACATATGGTGACCTGATTAGAGAAAAAGGTTCGGGATTGACATTCCTCTATGACACATGTAGTGACCTGATTAGAAGAATGGTCCATTTATCCCATGGAGTGGATTTCAACATATGGAAGGACTGACATTATTCATGTGGCACAGATGGCAACCTGATCAGGAAGAATGATCCTTGTAGTCATGTAACACTTCGTTGAGTGCGTGACAACTGGGAGACACATGCATAGTAGTGAGACTATGGCAGAGACGGTGTGTCTCTAGATAGTATATGTGTGCTACTACGGTGGTTGTGTACCACTTGTAATGATTGTGTGTCACTGGACAATAGCTTTGTGCTACTAGCAGTGGTTGTGTACCATTGGACAATAGTTGTGTACTACTATGGATCAACATAATTGTGTTCTATTGGATGGCATTGTAGTAGTTGTATGCTCCTAGCTAATTGTCATGGAGACTACCAGATGACTTGGAGCAGTTGTGTGTTGCTTGATCACAGAGACTGTGACAGATGATTCGAGCTATATATATATATATATATATATATATATATATGACATGATATTTATAATACAAGGTATAAATATATATAATACATAAGTAGTTATTTATTATCCAAGGGATGCATCCTTTCATGGATGGTCACCATATGTTATCTATATATGCAACACTCATCATTGTAATAACATATTGATCACACATATCATCTCATATAGAAAAATCAACATTTTTTACATCCATTTTTCATTACCTTCCAACCTGATACCTTGTTTTTAAGCGTTAGCCACATGAAGATCCCCATGAAATTTGTAACCTTGGTCTTCTATATTGTTGACCACCATTAGACCTCCTATCGTGCCTCGGTTATATATAAAACCTTATACCCCCACTGAGAAATATACATTCTTGTAGCTTTGTTTTTTTCCCAAGCCAAAAGGTCCAACTCACCCCTCAACCTAATATGACCCTTTTTTAATTATTCCATGAAAAAATTCCATGTCTCTACCCATTCCCCTTCTAACTCTCATCATTGTGTAGACCTCCAACCATGTTGCCAACTATTTGTATTTGTGGAATCCACTAATTGGTTTGAGGTAAAATAAAATAAAATAAGAATAAGAATAAAAAACTTACTCTTACAAATGTGTTCCGAAGTCAAGACTTAAATAAAAATTGTCGCCGCATCCTAATATAACATTAGCCCCAATTCTCATGTGCTCACCATTACCAATCTTCTAAGCTAAATTATTCGATATAATAGTGTAACCCAAAAATAAAGCTTTCCATTGATTTGAAACATTTTTTTTTATGTTCTTTCCGATACTCCTACTCCAATCCAAGAATGAGCCAAGCATAATATATTTCTACTCAATCACAATTTACTGCAAACTTTCCTTGGTTAAAGAATTCCAAAGAATTTTTGCAACCAGGGAGTAGCCAAAGATATGTATGAGCTTTAAACTCCAATGTCTCTCATCCTTGGGCTTTGCAATATCTTTCCACCTATCCAAATGAACGCCTTTGCCATCACTCTTCCCTCCCCATGGGAAATTAGAAAATATTTTCCAAAAAAAATATAGAACCCATTTTGGAATAAAAGCAAGCGAATGTTGATACACTAGAATAGCTCCCAACACTAACTTTACAAGAGTTAACCTTTCCCTTCTAAAAATTCATCTATTACACTAGTGATGAATCCTACTCTCAATCCTTTTCAATAACCACCCCCGATCTCTTTTCCCATATCCACTAGGCTTGAGAATAAAATTGAGATATTTGAAACCCTCCTGCAAATCAATAGATCTAAAGGGGAAAAGAGAACAACCTGTGTTCAACCTCATTTCCCATCTCATTAAAAATGAAAGTAGATTTCAATGAGTTCACCTCCATCCCTATAGCCACAAAATATATTTAATCTCTCCTACATCTTACCTTCTTCCCTCTTTGTACCATTCAAGAACAATAAGATGTCTTTTACAAATATTAAATGTTAGGAGAATTGTTCATATCTTTACACCCTGTAAACTTTCCACCCTTCAAGCTTCCATGATATCTACTTGAACCTTTAGCCACTACGAGGAATAACAAAGGTGATAAATCACACCCCTACGTTAACCCTCCAGTAGGATTAAAGAATGTCAAGGAAAATCTATTAATCAGAACAACAAAAATGATTGAGGAACATGCCCTATTATCTAATTGACAATCGAAAGACTAAAGTCAACATGTATTAGAATTAACCTTAAATACATCAAGATAGTTCTATCATAATCCCTTGACACACGGAGCTTAATAACCATTGTTGGAATATTCTTTGTCTTGATTGATTATAACCCTTCTTGAGTTGTCCTTATTATCTCATGGGTTTACCTTCCTACTAGGAACCCAAACTACTCCAAAGAAATGACATCTGCCAACACTCCTTTTAATATGTATATTAATACTTTTTCAATGATCTTGTAAATACAATTGTGCAATACAATTAGCTTGAACTCAAACATGGTTATCAACTTGACAAGAGTTGAAACCTCAAAACAAGAACTCTAGCCCTAAAAACCCATCTTTTGGGTCAAAAACCCCAAAACAAAAAAGTGGTGCTACTATAATCACCTTTTAAAAAAGTGGTGCTACTATAATCACCTTTTAAAAAAATGGTGCTACCATAATCACCTTTTTTTTAGGTTAAAATTACAACCTTTTGCACCATGGTTTAAATCCTTGCAAAGTTGCAATTAAAAACCTTAAAATCAACTCTTGAATTGAAAAGTTGTACTCCTAGAATCACTCCCTTTTTAATTTTATTTATTTATTTTCGGGTTAAAATTACAACTTGTTTGAAATCAAGGCCTTGACAACCAGTATCGTTGCAAAACAAAAGCATGAAATTGACCTTCAAATCGAAAAGGGGGTGCTACATCAACTCTTGAATTGAAAAGTGGTGCTCCTAGAATGACCCCTTTTTTTCGAGGTTAAAATTATAACTCATTTGAAATCGTGGCCTGGACGACAGACACCATTGCTAACAAAAACCTTAAAATCAATCCCTGAATAAAAAAGTGGTGTTTTTAGTAGCACCCACTTTATTTTGAGGTTAAAATTACAACATGTTTGATATCGTGGCTTTTACAACTGGTGCCATTGTGAACCAAAAATCTCAAAATCAACACTCAAATAAAAACGTGGTGCAATCCATCGCACCATTTTTTTGTTTTGGGCCTAAAATTACAAAACTAATATTTTTTTTTAAGTTGAAAGATTTTTCTTCTAAGGAAAAATATGTATTTTTATTATTATAAACAAAAATACATAGTCAGACGCCAATAACATTTGTTAATGCATTTAAGCCATTGTCATAACACTTTTGTATACATGTCTCCCTCAAACATAGTTGTAACTAAATCCTAAATTTCATCTCTATCTGTTGATAAAAAATAGAAACATTAAAATCATGAAATTACTTCATCCATCAAAACTATAGCCTTAAAAATGTCCATTGTCTTATACAAAAATATTGAAAGAGTTAATAAATTAGATCCAAGGGTCATTGCTATATTCCACTGAGGGTCCATTTTGGAGTTTATAAATAATTGAGGTTCCTCGTTCTAGTCCAATTATAGCTTTTGAGGGTCCATCCATTGACCTGTTCATGTCCATGTATATATGAGACAAAGATATATGTGAGAATCTTGTGAGAATACTATGTACTTCCTCATACAAAGGTTGCTAGGTAAAAATATTGAGCACAATTTCCTTACGCATCCATTGGATAATCAACATTGAATCACCAAGTATTTGAAGTTGTGTTACACCAAACTCTAATGCTATCCCAAAGATCAATATGAAAGCCATTAGTTCATAATATGTATTGGTTTCTTGACCAATACCAACTTTGAAAGATATGCTATGATTTGAAGATAAATATAAAATTCCTTGTGATCCTCCCTTAAGAGGGTTCTCCTGTGATGCACCATGAAAATATTCCCATGGGATGTCCATGTTAATTACCTTTTCCATATAAATACGAGTGGTTGATTTTACCTTCAACTGTGGGTAAGAATTTAATATGTTTATGACTTGGATTGCAAATTTGAGAGGTAATGTCTCTTTATCCTCAAACAACTTCAAGTTCCTGGCTATCCAAACTCCCCAGACTATGTTAAGTGGAAGCTCTCTAATCTTGTTTGTATCCTTTATGGTGCACCAAGAGCTAAGAGACTCTTCAATACATTTAACTTCCCAAAGGTTCCTCATCCCTACCATCCTGTACACCTCTTTTCGTACCCCCTTGGTGTAAGAACAGTCCAAAACGACATGAACAATAGTTTCATCCGTTTGTTGACAAATGTTGCACCATCCTAGCCCAATGAAATTCCTTTTCTGAAGGACCTCCCAAGTGGGTTCTCTATTGTGTAAAATCAACCACACGAAGATCTTGTTTTTTGTAGGGAATTTTCATTTCCACATAGTTCTCCAACACCAGATCTAGTGTCCTTCTCTTTCTTCCTCAACTAGTGCTTTTTAACCTATTATGGGTACATATGTCCCTACTATATTTAGTGACCATACGAGTTGATCTTCTACTTCTCTCGATCTAACATTGTTGTCTTTCAATATGTATGTGTACCTTCTCGATAACTTAGTGTATCCTCCCCCCATTCCTAACTCTTCCAAAGATAGCCACTGTTGATACCATGTTGCTGACCTTTCCCAATTTACAACATGTCTAAGCCTATAATAACCTTTTCTCCCTAGCACCATATCCATTTCTTGGAGTGGTGGGGCATAAAGTCCTATTTGTAGTTCTAGTTCTTCTCTTTGAACTGAGACTTTATGAAATCTTCCAACTTATTTGATCTTTTTTCCATCGACGACCTTAATAGTGAGGTCCTTGGTGGGGTACACAAAAAGATTTAGTTGTTTAGCGACAAAAATATATATACAATTATGAGTACTACCAAAATATACAAGTATTGTTATCTTTCTATATTTTATGACACCTTTAAGCTTCAGGGGCTTAGGTTGCGGTTTCCCTGTCATGGTTAACATCATAACTATAGCTTTGCTTTCTTCTTTACTTCAATGTTGGATCTTATATTTTCTAAGATGTGATGGAATATATTTTGCAATCAATTATTGTATTTGTTTTTTGTTGTTGGAGTAATTATCTCTCTTTGGAGTTCTTTTCTTCATTTCTATTTTGTTGGACACATGAGATTGAAACTAATGATGTTTTTTGTGGTATTTAATCATGGTCAGGATTTGAGTTTCATGCTATAGTAATTTCATCATTTGGTTTGTATACTTCTACTTGCTTCCCATCCAGTATTCTATAGTAGCGTAATGACATGTCTTCACATCTATTCCAAGTTGGTAACTATGTTCTCATCAAAAGAGTCAAGTTTTTCTTTCTTTGGAATAAGGGTTATGAAGATGGAATTAAAGTATCCTGGGAATTTACCACAACTCTTGACCTCTTCTATAACCCTTGGTAAATCATCCTCAACTAGACCACATAAGCCAGAAAAGGATTCAATGGTCCATCTATTTGGACCTAAGATCTTATCTTTTTTAAAGAAATAGAGAACTCTCAACAATTCATCCTTTGAAATAGCCTCAAATAAATTCTCATTTTGCTCCCGATTCACAAAATGGGAGAAGTGAGAAGTTAATTTAATAATTTCTACAATATTTGTTGTGTTGATTCCTTGTAGATAGCCCATAATTGATTAATCCCTAAATTTGTTATTTCTTTAAAACTTCTTAGCAAGTTCCCTTCCCCATTTTTCATCTCCCAAACAATATTTATAGTCTTCCTATGTTTGGAAAACTAGTGAAAATATTTTGTATTCTCATCTCCTTTTCCAATCAAATAAATCTACTTTTAATCCTCCACTTAGCTTCTTTGCTCTACAAAATCCTCCTCTTCTTATCTTCCAAATATTTTAATCTTTTCTTTTTTTCCTCTTTGAAAACACCCCTGACATTATTTTAATACATTCTTACGATCTCAAGCTCAATGTCTTTCAAAACTCTATAACTAGAAGTTACCACTTTTCCCTTGACCCTCTTCAAAGCACCTACTAACTAAAAATATGTTGATTCCTCTAGGTTAACTCACACTTTTCCATCGACCTCTAACCAAACCCTATAACTCCTAATCTTCTAGCAAAAAAAGTTTGAATTTAAAAAGGTCAGAAGGCTTATCACCCTCCAATTGCAATTGTAAGAAAACGAGATTGTGGTACGAAACTCAAGCCACTCCCACCCATGATCTATATTTTTTCATCATATTTAGCATCTTTTATGAGATCGAGAATCCATCCAAGCGCTTGGATACCCCATCCTCCCCCACCCTGTTATTCATAAGTTATATTTACCATAATATTTTTTTTACATTTTTTTAAGTTGCACAATGAATCCATTTCCTAACTAATTTGTAAATATTTCTTTCATAGAACTACTTATCTGAAAACTTGTCCTATGAAATAGTAAAGCATTCGACTTGAGTAGATGGAAGAAAAGGATGTCATCAACTATATGTCCTTTATTTTCTTATTATGAGATAATAGGATAAAAAACCCACGGGAAAAATCAATATGGGGGAGTAATGTCCAAGGGAATCGCCATCTCCCAAAGAGGGAAGATAAACTTATTGTGTCTCTCAAAGGAAGAATTGAGAGGATACGAAATGAGAGTAATTCCTTTGAAAAACACTAAATATGTCCCTTCCCTTACCAATCATTGAATAGAAGGAATGGCTAAATACAATGAACGAAGAAGTGCAAGCTTGCAACACTAATGGATTAGCCCAACCAAGAAGTGGAAGAGTAGAGATATTGATGGATAAAAAATGTGTTATGGCCAAGCCTTAATCATTGGGGAACTAAAAAGTCATGATTTGAAGATATAGAGGTCTTATCAATCCAACAAAAATCAAATAAGCCGATAGGGAATAATTCTTTAGTATGAATTAAGGCTAGGTGGTATATCACTACACGAGGCACCTAGCAACACCATGAATGGTAATTTTTTTTCTTCTACAATGGTCGAACATAAGCAAAGGCTACTAAATCTAGCTAGTAATGAAGTGAAATGTTATAATACAAATGGATAAGCTAGCAAGGAAGTGGAATAGTAGAGATACTAATTTATCAAAATCATGTTCTAGGCAAGCATAAATTCTTTGGGAGTTGAAAGATTGAGATATTCGTATATGAACATCTTATCAATCCCACAAAATCAAATAAGTTGATAGGGAAGAGTTATTTCACTTGAATATGGACTAGGTGGTATATCACAATAGTAGTTACTTAGCAACAACTTTAATGGTTGTTGTTTTTCTTCTCTAGTGTAGTGTATTAGCCTAAAATTTGAAGAGAAGAGATGGGTTACATAGAAGATGTATACTTTGCCTAATTGCTACGATGATTACACACATTAGCTTCTATAGGCCACACTATTGTCAATAATTAGTTGGAACTTCCTCGAAGAATGACAATGGAATTGTGTGCAAATACAACATCAATTTCATATCACCTAGTTTTTTTTATCGAATATATTATTACGATGCTATATGATGATAATAAGACACTATACAATTATATATAAGGTGCTACTTTGACATAACATGAGGAAAACACGATCCCTATGAGTGGTAAATTTTAGCAATGTAAAAATGATGCAAAAATGGCAATATTAGGACATTAGTCGTTGCAATAATTTATTTATTTTACATTTTTTTATGTTCTTTAGCATCATGTATTTGACGCAAAAATCATGTCAAAAAATCATGATGCCTGCAAGGGAAAAAATGAAAATGGAAAAGTAGGTTGAGGTGATGCAAAAAAAAGGATGCTACATACTTATATTGTGGTAGTGAATAACTAAAGCATTGGACCTTGTAGCTCATCGAGGAATGTAAGGCAATAAGAAAAATCCAACTAATGAACACAGGGTGCAAGAAGAAGTTCTCCATGGGCCAACTTTCATGCCAATGGAGAACTCAGGTGGATTGGAACTATCCACCATTCTCAACAACGTGCGACACCACAACTTTCTGACTCGATAGAACAAACAACTCGATCTACTTAGCTCAGACTATGCCTAACAATTAAGATCTTTATCACTTAACATCAACGATAACATTCCACACTTGGAACAATTCATAGGTAATAAGTACGCACAATGTACACAACAATATATTGTGTAAATGGGTCGGGCATTGAGCCTGTAGTTTGTATCGCAACCAAAGAAGTTTATAAGTGCTCAACAGATACATACAACACTATACACCTGTGTGATACAACTTCAATCTGCGGATAGACCTTTGTTGCACCAACCCACGCCCTATTTTCATCTTCGTGCCTCAGACCGAACACTTCATCAAATTACTTCATCTCCATGCTTCATCCCTATGGCGCGTGTCACACTCTTATATCTATGCTCAACTCTCCCATAGGTTCGCCAAAATTATTCCTTGCTTTGTCAATTGAATCCTTCATTATGCCTTGTTGACTCACCTTCGCGCTCTTCTATATCCGTCGACTCCCAAGTGAATCGTCGCATCTATAGGTGCGCGGGTGAGCTGACCTGCCAAGTATCCAAATGACACCCACATGCTCATTCAACCGACCCTTGCCATGTGAGTGCACGCCCACTAGACTTCGTCGACCGACTCATCTAAGTGCACCTCCCATCATCTAGACAACTTGACTTTTGATGATGCACCCAAGTCTCTCCCACAACTCTTAGCCAATTCTTATGATCGCTTAACTTCTATCACAAGGCATCTGCACCATACCCATAACATCTTCATTACATATCGGTTGAGTTCCCCTTGGTGCGTCGTGATCCCAAGGCACCTCAACTCCCCTTGTGTTCATCGAGCGTCCCACTCTCTTAGTTGATCTGTGGTTAAGTTTTGGTCGTGTGCATGTTGAGAGGGTGTGTGCCTGACCTTGGTTCCCAAGGCCTTACAACTTCCCCAACCCCAAATCATTGTCGTCCATGAAAATCCTAGAGTGGGGGCTCAATCGTACTTCTTCTCAAAGTTGTGAATCTTATGCGTCCACTTCCACAATGCCTCTCGAGTTTCCCAGCTGCTTTCTTCCCCTGGTCTATTCTTCCATTGAATGAAGTATTCATGATGATTATTCCAACCAACTCTGGAAACTCCAAATGCCAAAAACTCCTCAAACTCTAACTCTGGCCAGTCAAAAATCATCGATAGGCCGCTTATGGGCTCAACTCTACCTAGGTCCTTCTCATCCATTCGACATAGTCTCAACTAACTAATGTGAAAGATGAGATGATGGGCCTTCATGTGAAATGGAAGCTCCAACTTGTATGTGACTTCACAGATCTTCTCAAGTACCTTGAATGAACCTTCATACCTATGTACCAACAATGATGGATCCATCCTAACTGGTGGTGTGAATTGGTTCCTACCCAACCTAACAAAGACCTAATCTCCTATGTTGAAATCCATGCCGCATCTCTGATGATATACCCAATGCTTCATCTTCTCTCTCACATCCATCAAATGTACGCAAGATAATTTCAAGTGATCCTCCCAACCTGTCATGAATCCTAAAGCTGATGGACTCTTTCCGTAATATCCTTGCATCACCAACTCTGGGGTGATGGGTTGTAGTCCATTTGTCAACTCGAAAGGGTTGTAGCCCATCACAAAACTCTTCTGAAGGTTATAACTCAACTGTGTCGCATCCAATAGATCCAACTAAGTAATCTGACATGCATGCACATAATGTTGTAAGTAGTCTTCCAACAGTCCATTGATGCATTATGTCTAACTATATTTCTATGTATGGTAGTTGGTGCTCATGAATAACGTCATTCCGACAAGTTCAAACAATGCTACCCAAAACTTCTAGGTGAACCTTCAATCTTTGTCGAAAACAATGTTCAACGAAAGAGCCCAATACTTCACTACATGTTTGAAAAACATTTGCACCATCTCCTCCACCTTGCAAGTCATCTCCATTGGTATGAAGACTGTGTAATTGGAATAATGGTCAACCACGAACATTATCCCGTTGTACCTCAGAGGTTGTGTGATGAAGTCCATTGAGACACTCGCCCAAGGCCTCTCTAGAATCGACAAAGGCTGCAATAGACATGCCTACAATTTAGTGTCAGTCATGTCTTGTTAACAAATAAGATAAGTCTGGACATAATCTTCTACATCTCGAGTCATATGTTCCTAAGAGTATCCTCTATCTAATAATGCCAATGTTCTATGTTGTCCTAGGTGGCCACCCCAAGTCAAGTCATGAGACTTCTTTAAGAGCTCCTTAAAAAGATTACCTCACTTGGCTACATAGAGGCATTAACCAAAATACAAGAGTCCATTGTGAAGAAAAAATATCCTTGTCTTCCCTTCCTGTACTTGCTTCATGATGTTCTTCGCAACTGGATCAACCTACAATCCTTCCTTAATATTTTCTCACAACTTTGTCAAAACATGAATCTGGCTTCCATCCAGTGTAGGCAACTCGTCTTCCTCAAGTGCGTCTAGATATGCCTTCTTACTCAAGGCATCTATTGTGACATTGATTTTATCAGGATTGTACTCGATGGACATGTCAAACTCAGCTAAGAAGTCCTTCCAACATGCTTGCTTGGGGGACAAATTGGGTTGTGTGGGAAAGTAACTCGTTGCAATGTTGTTATTATTCACCAAAAATGGCCTACCCAACAAGTAATGCCTCCATACTTGTAGATAGTGGAAATCTGTTGTCATTTCCTTCTCATGGACTGATCTAGGTGGATATCGGTGGCCACCCACCTTTTCCAACTGGCTGAAAACAGTTTCCTGACAATTTTGGCAATTTACTAGTTTTAGCAGTTTTAACTTCTGAGGCCATTTTTAGGGCCTAAATGAAGGTTTTTTGGGATCGAGCTTCTCAATGATAATCATAGGCATTATTTAACCCCCAAAATGAATCTACTTGATGATACCTTTCCAACGGGCTATCACACGACAAACACGGAGATCGTATGCAAAAGTTACGACCCCAGGAAGTTGATGTACTAACTTACCCAGACGGGGCCCACGTGACTTTTGGCGCTTCATCTCCTAGGGTTAGGTTTTTGGATTTCTAGGGTTTTTGGAATTCCTCTTTATTATAAAAAGACTTTCATAGCCTCATTGTAATCATCTTCTTGTGAATGAGCGCAACCGTCACATCTCTTCTCAGAGATAAGCCGCCACCATTCCAACAAGCTTGTTTCCGCTGCATTTTTTACAGTTTCAACTTATTTCCTTATTGAATAGAAAACCAGTTTTACTGTATCTCTATTATTTTGTGTTAAGCACATGTTAATAATCTGTAGTCATTTCATTCTGCTCATAAAATCCGGATCAGTGGTATCAGAGCGGTCTGCTCCTTATCATCTTAATGCATGTCCCCAACGAGGTCAGAGTACAAAGAGTTGGGTCTCGAGCTTGTTTCTCTTGAGGAAAAAAGCTCTCGCATGCCCAAGCGACCTCTCATGGTAGGAGAAAAGAAAGATGATGGGACAGGAGATCCTTTCAAACTGTTGATTGAGGAATCCCTCATGCAACAAAGGAATGAGATGATGGATAGTTTCACGCAAATCGTTCGGCAGCTGCCATCATGCGACGCATCTTCTTCGATCGGAGGCGCCACCCCCTTCAAGGTACAAATAAACTTTGATATTCCTATATTTGAAGGTCAAATAGACGCAGATGCTGTAGATAAGTGGTTGAATCGTCTAGAAGGGTATTTTTTTGTCCATAACTTTTCAAATAGAGAAAAGATTACTTTTGCGCTCTTCAAAGACGTTCCCCATGTCAAAGATTGGTGGGAAACTTTCTGTGAGCAAAAGGAAACAGAGGAACCCTCATTATTTACAATCATGGCCACTTGGGAATCCTTCAGGGATGCTATTAAGGGACAATACTACCCTCTCGGAAGTTATGATGACTTGTATACCAAATGGACCACATTGCAGCAAGAAAGAGACGAAGTAGTGCTAGATTTCACAAATATCTTTCATACCTTGTGCACCAAGATGGGTATCAAAGATTCAGAGTGACATCCGGTTCTCAAGTATCACAACACTCTGCATAGATACATCCAGAATCAAATGGAATTTTTGGACATCTCATCCTTGGGCGCGACCTACCGATATGCCGTCAAAATCGAGCAAAAGCTCAAACAAAAGATGCAGCAATTTGGGCCTGGGAATCCCTCACAACAAAAGCCAGGAAAGGGCGGCCCCAACCTACAAAACAAAGGACAAAGCAAAGATGGAAAATATCAGTACAACCATTTGAAGCCGCAAGCAAATAAGGACACCGGAAAGACAAAGAAAGATATCGGGAAGTGGTGCGACTTCCATAAGAGCCCTTGGAATAACATTGTTGACTGCCGTTCAAAGCAATCGTTGGTGGCTGAAGTGAAAGCCTCTGAATTAGATGCGGGTTCAGACTCTGAGCCAGAACCAGAAAGGGGAAGAAGGGTCATTGACGCGGAACCTAGTGCCACCGTTGCTACCACCAAGCTCCAGCCTGGTGAACCAGATGAGCCAGAGGAAGGAGAACGCCTTTTCCATTCACAGATGTGGGTAAAAGGCAGCCCGCTGCACTTCATCATGGATAGCGGTAGACAGAAGAACCTCATCTCAGCAGAGATCATCAAGCGGTTGGCCCTGTCGACAACACCGCACCCACAACCTTACACAATTGGATGGCTCTGCCAAGGAAGAAATCTCTGCGTTAGCCAACAGTGTCGACTGTCGTACAACATCAAGCCCTTCAAAGACGAGGTATTGTGTGATGTTGCTCTTCTTGAAGTTTGTGATGTTCTTTTGGGCCAACCTTAAAGCACCAATCACGTCGTTGATTGCCTCAGTAGACTACCAGTCACGACACTCACCACGGTGCTAGACTCCTGCGACCATGAGACCTCTGGATGGCCCCAACTCTACGAGACAGACCCGAACTTCCCCACCACCTACCAAATGTTGGGTGAAAATGTAGTTGTCTATAATTTCCATCTTCAAGACGGGTTGTTGTGTCATCTGGGCCATATCTGTGTTCCATCAAGCGAGCGATCGAAGCTGATATGGGAATCCCACTACAGTCCAATGGCAGGACACTTCGGTGTCGAAAAGACAGTGACGATGCTACATAAACATTTCTATTGACGAAAATTCGACAAGAGGTCAATAAGTGTATCAGGTCCTGCACTGCCTGTGCTATTGCCAAACCAACCACTAAGAAACAGGGCCTATACACCCCTATTCCTACTCCTAACAGGCCATGGGAATCCATCTTAATGGACTACATGTCGGGCCTCCCATCCACCAAGCGGGGAAATGACTGTGTTTTGTGGTTGTTGATCGCTTTTCTAAGATGGCGATTATGGTTGCCTGTAAGAAGAATATCACAACAGAGGCCACTGCTAAGATCTTCTTTGAACGAGTCTGGGTACATTTTGGAATCCCACAAACCATTGTCTTAGATCGGGACAGTCGATTTCTCAACACATTTGGGTCGAGCCTCTGGTCACTGCTCGACACCAATCTCACCAAATCCATGGCCTTCCACCTCGAGACAGATCACCAAACTGAGGTCATAAATCAAATGATTGTGTATCCTTCACATTTATAATTCAAAGCACCATCGTACCTGGGACAAGAGCCTTCCCTATGTCCAACATAGCTACAACTGAGCCCTGCATAGCTCAACCGGCCACAACCCCTTTCAGGTGGGGTTGGGATTCCAACCATTGGGTCCCATGTATGTTTCACTTCCCCTTGTGGTCACGTTGACTGACTCATCTCCTGCTCCAAATGAAGCTGACAAAGCCACCCAGTTCATTGATCCGATCCATCACATCCGCCAACACATTCAGAATATCCTACAGAAGTCCAATGACAAGTACAAGCAATGCCATGATCAACATCGGGTGCCACATAAGTTTCAGGTGGGAGACAAAGTTTAGTTACACTTGCAGAAAGAATGCCTTACAAGACCCCATCGGAAGCTTCACCCACTCTGTTATGGGTCGTACACCATCACCAAGGCCATGGGGGATAATTCTTTTGAGCTCAACATTCCTCCTTTCCTTGTCATGCACCCAATGTTCAACGTGGATTTCCTTCGCCCCTATTTCCCACCATTATTGGACACCTTAGACGTAGCAGAGAAGCTGACACCAACAGAGCTCAACCTCGACTGCATACAACATGCATCCAATGATCAAATTGTGGACACATAGATCAAGGGCACTCGACAAAAAATGATCCAGCTTTATCGAGTCGTCAAAGCAGGGCAGCTCCTGCACCAAGGAAAGTGGCTCACCCAGGGCCAAATTCAACAGAAATTTCCTCATTTGATGGGGGAACTCAACACAATGGAGACCATTGCTTCCTAAGGAGGGAGGATTTATCTAGGTGGATATCTGTGGCCACCCACCTTTTCCAACTGGCTCAAAACAGTTTTATGATAATTTTGGCAATTTACTATTTTTAGCAGTTTTAAGTTCCGAGGCCATTTTGAGGGCCTAAATGAACGTTTTTTGGGATTGATCTTCTCAATAATATCCAAAGGAATGATTTAGCCCCTAAAATGAATCACCTTGACGATACCTTTCCAATGGGATATCACACGCCTAAAACGAAGATCGTATGCAAAAGTTACGACACTGGGGAGTTGATGTACTAACTTACCCAGACGGGGCCCACATGACTTTTGGCGCTTCATCTCCTAGGGTTAGGTTTTTGGATATCTATGGTTTTTGGCATTCATGTTTATTGTAAAAATTCCTTCAAAACCTCATTGTAATCATCTTCTTGGGAATGAGCGCAGCCGTCACATCTCTTCTCAGAGATAAGCTGCCACCATTCCAACAAGCTTGTTTTCGCTGCATTTTTTACAGTTTCAACTTATTTCCTTATTGAATAAAAAAACAGTTTTAGTGTATCTCTGTTATTTTGTGTTAAGCACCTGTTAATAATTTGTATTCATTTCATTCTGCTCATAAAATCTGGATCATGGACAAAGTACTTTCATTCGCGGTCTTGTAGCTTCTTTCTCTTGAAAGCCACAAGGTGCCCATCCTGCATCAAAACTCATGCTATGGAAAAGTCTGAAGTGTTTATCTGCACCTCAAATGACTCCTCAAATTTGGGTCGCTTCGATATGAAGGAAGAGCCAATTATGTGCTTTAAATCCTCAAATGCAAACTTGTTCTTTTTCGTCCAATTCCAAGATCTCTCCTTCTTCAACAAATTTGTCAATGTTGCAATGTTATTGCAGTAGCGTTCTATGAATCTACTATAGTAGTTGGCTAGTCCAAGGAAGACCCTCACATCATGCAATGCGCGTCTCCTCCAAATATGTTATCGTACTGATCTTCATTGGGTCCATGTGAATGCTTCCTTTCCCAATCCAATGGCCTAGGAAGGATATTTTGGTTTGCCCAAGAATACACTTGGCTTTATTCAAGTACAATTGATTCTTTTGCAACACCTCAAAGACTTCTACCAAGTATTTCATGTGCTCCTCCATACTCTCGTTGTAAACTATGATATCGTCTAAATAGGCCAAAACACACTTGTCTAAAAATGGCCTAAGAACGTCATTCATGAATGTGCATAAGGTGGTTGGGGTGTTGCACAAACCGAATGGCATCACTAGGAACTCATAAATCCTATACCACATCACCATTGTTATCTTATATTCATCCGCCTCCACTATCCAGTCCTGATAATAACCATGTCTCATGTCCAACTCAGAGATCACCTTAGCTTTGGCTAGCCTTTCAAAATAGTCTGCATCAAGTGGCAAAGGATATTTGTTCTTCATTGTTTGCTTGTTCAATGCCTTGTAGTCAAGGCACATCCTCAATTTTGTTGTGTACTTCTTCTTTTGAAATAGGACCGGGGCACCATATGGGGACCTAGAAGGTCGAATGAAGCCTATGAAAATCAATTTTTTCGATTGCCTATTAAGTTATTCCAACTCGGGCTTAGACAAACAATAGGGAGATCTTGTTGGTGGCTGCACCCTAACTCAATTCGATGGTCAACAATGCACCTTGGTTGAAGCATCTTTGGTAACTCATCCAACATCTTGTCTGTAAAGTTATCCAATAGTTTGGAAAGTTTAGGTGGAACATGCATCCCCACTCCATTTTCACAACTTCCCCAAGATTGTTGCATAAATATGTGATCCAGAGCGTCGTGTTGCTCTGTTCATGCTCAATGCAAAAACAATTTGCTCTCCACCATTACGCTTTTGTGCAGTTGTGCGCATAATCCACATATTCCATTCACTCACTATAACCATCTTGTCCGACCATGGAATCAAAACAAATATGTTCCTTTTGTTAGCACTCTGTAATTTCCAAGGCTGAAGAAGAAATGAATAGAGGTAACTAGAAAACCACTTTGGAGTCCAGGATCTAGCCATCCTAAACTCAGAGAGGGATCTCTCTATTAGATTTAGCTTTGTTTGCTGGAAATTTTAGGCTAGTTATGATAGTACAGGGTTTGGTTTTTAAATTGGTTGGATGGAACAGGAAGGGAAGGCCATTGGGCAATGGAGTCAAAGAAACTTAATTCAATCAAGGTAGTTTCTACAAGAAAAAACTTACAGGGCAGGATAGGCACCTTTGTTGGATTCTTGAGATTGTTGAGTGATATGACAGAAAAGGTGAGGGAAGAGGGTGTACCAGAGCAATTAAGAATTCTGAAACTAACCCTCTAGTAGAAAACACAAAAATTATCCAAATCTAGAAATAAAGTGTACTTTTAAACAAATTATGCTGTTAATATTTCTATTGAATAATTCAGGAAGAAACCAGGATGTAACAAGGAAAATATATTACAGAAGAGACACTTCACCAAATAGATATGCCACATGAATCCTGAAAATCTTGTCTTGTATTACTGAGATTTGATTAAATGGGCGTCTGTCAACTGCTTTACAATATTGGTCCTATCCTATTAACGGGTCCCAACCCATAATACTTCGAAATGGGAAGTATTTATTAGTTTTACAAATGGCTCCTGCCATAAATGAACATGATGCTTTTTAGGGATATTTAAAATGACTAAATATAATTACAAAAATATAGGGATCATGTAGATATGCTCAAACTTCTAGTGTTGATTTGATGTCAGCCTTTGATGATATGTCTTAGACTTCGACTGCATTGTCTATCTTTTGCTGCTAACTGTGGTTATTTTTGCAGGTATTATGCATTAAGATATAGAATCTGTGATCGACTGTTGATCTTCAACTGCTAGATGTCTTCATGTCTTTGACATCTGGAACGAGATCATAATTACCTCCACGAACCCTGTTACTGTTGCTTAACTTGGCCATCTATCTCTTCGAATAACTGCACCAGGAGAAAGAATTATTGTTGATGGTGAGTGATGGCGATTGCCAGCTTAGCTCGACAAGGGCTCATTGTGGGACAGTCGACAATCAATGGTCATGTGGTGAAATGTAATTGGTTAATGGATAATATGACATGGGGAAAAGTGTCAAATAGGATATGGGATGAGTGGATGCGGGAGTGTAAGTGGTAGGAAGAAGGGAAGCATAGGCTGAGAGGTGGATGGTATCGGGAATGAGGAGACAGGTGGCGTGTGGTGAGAGGGGGAAGTAGATACGAGAGGTGAGGTGTAGGAGGAGTGGTCAGAGAGGTGTATGAGGTGATAGGTGGGAGAAACTGGGTATGGATAGGCGAGAGGGTGAGTGGAGGACATGTGTAAGTGGGGGTGTAAGTGGTATCGGGTGGTGGTTTGGCAGGATTTCGGTGGGGGGGGTAGGTGGTAAGTAGCAATAGGATAGGGGGTTCTGAAATAACGAGAAGGCGTCATGTTAGGTAGGCCCGAGGTGAGGGAAAACAAATTTTTAGAACCCCCCCCCCCCCACCAACCGTTAAAGGCATAAACATCAGGGGGGTTTGAAATAGCCTTAGGACAGTTGATTTGGGCAATGTGAATGTCGTCGATGAGATTAGCTTGAGGATTAAGCACTACACACCAAAAGGTCTTTTCCACTAGCCAACTTAGGATAAAAACATGCGCTGGGTAGTGCTAAGCTCATTTTTTTCCATTTTACACCATAGTTTTATTTCCTACGGCTACAAATATCCAAATTTATTTAAACAAGGGGTGTTTTGACAATCCCCTTTCAATTTTTTCTTGAAATCAAAATAATTGAAAAAATGGATATAAATCAACATGATGATTATCCTATAAAATTATAGGACCTTAACATAGGCTCCACTTGGGGATGGCAGCTCCCGAGGAGGTGTCAAGAATCACAGACCTCTGACTTCGTGGACTTGTGCCTTGTCCATTGAGTTGTTTCCAAAACCTGTAACCTGTAACTCTTCATCTGAAACTGAAACCCGAAACTGAAACACACATATTATAAATATGAACTGAAGCTTTAAGCTGAGACTGAAATTCATATTGAAAACTGCACTTAAAAATAGCCGAAGGGGTGCTCGCCAAACCGAGCTTATTCATACTAAAAGTATGACCGCTGAAAAGATGTTTACCTAGTAATCTTATTTATATACAATCTTATTCTAACGTGCTGAAATTCTGCATAATTAGGTAATGGCAAAATGCCAATGAATCCAATCCAATAGTTGATCCAATAATTCTGTTCTTTCCTTGTTTTTAACCAAACTTAGAACTGGAGTTTGTAAGGGCACTAGAAACTGGTTGTCAGTTTGATCTTCACCACACAGAGCTCTGGAACCATAAAAAACAAAAGAGGTACTGGAAATCAATTG
>ML826625.1:112942-133956 GCA_009831015.1 Picea engelmannii
AACCGTTAAAGGCATAAACGTCAGGGGGGTCCGAAATAGCCTTAGGACAGTTGATTTGGGCGATGGGAATGTCGTCGATGAGATTAGCTTGAGGATTAAGCACTACACGCCAAAAGGTATTTTCCGCTAGCCAACTTAGGATTAAAACATGCGCTGGGTAGCGCTAAGCCCGTTTTTTTCCATTTTACACCATAGTTTTATTTCCTACGACTACAAATATCCAAATTTCTTTAAACAAGGGGCGTTTTGACAATCCCCTTTCAATTTTTTCTTGAAATCAAAATAACTGAAAAAATGGATATAAATCAGCATGATGATTATCTTATAAAATTATAGGACCTTAACATAGGCTCCACTTGGGGATGGCAGCTCCAGAGGAGGTGTCAAGAATCACAAACCTCTGACTTCATGGACTCGTGCCTTGTCCATTGAGTTGTTTCCAAAACCTGTAACCTGTAACTCTTCATCTGAAACTGAAACACACATATTATAAATATGAATTGAAGCTTTAAGCTAAGACTGAAATTCATACTGAAAACTGCACTTAAAAATAGCCGAAGGGGTGCTCGCCAAACCGAGCTTATTCATACTAAAAATATGACCGCTGAAAAGATGTTTACCTAGTAAGCTTATTTATATACAATCTTATTCTAACGTGCTGAAATTCTGCATAATTAGGTAATGGAAAAATGTCAATGAATCCAATCCAATAGTTGGTCCAATAATTCTGTTCTTTCCTTGTTTTTAACCAAACTTAGAACTGGAGTTTGTAAGGGCACTAGAAACTGGTTGTCAGTTTGATCTTCACCACACAGAGCTCTGGAACCATAAAAAACAAAAGAGGTACTGGAAATCAATTGGAATTATGAAGTGAAAAAATCCTCCATATATGTAGCTATAGGATCATGATAAATATGACCTATTCCTTGGTGTTCAGATTATTCAACAAACTCGAGGTCATCATACAACTTCTGATTTAATTACAAATTTTCAGATGAACTTTGTAATGAGACTTCTGCTAAACAAGATAGTGAAACTAGTTACCTAATCAAGTTTTTATCGTGTATGTTTGTAGGCTCATAGTCAGCTAAGGGAAAAGGAATTTGGCTACATATATTATCCAACATATCAACTATGGGATCTTGGAGAGATTAAGAAGACTGTTGCATTGGTTCCAATGAAACCTCATAATTTTTTATAGGATTACAAGTCCTTGCTTCAAAGATATTAGCAACATTTTGCCTCAAAAACTGAAATGAGTCAAAGCTTAAAGGTACAAAGTTATGATGCATCAATTTATCCGTGGTTTGGAAATCAATGTAACTCAGGGGTTGTAATTTTGGAGCTAGAACAACTTCCATATCACAAACGACATCCTCAACTGACTCATCAGAGGATTCTCCATCTCTACTATTTACAACCTGTTGGTCCACTTGCTTATAGTTTTCTATCAGAATTTGAAATGAGGAGAAACATAAGGGCAAAGAATTTTCACTTGCTTGAGAATTTTCTACATTTTCCTCATTGTTGTCATGATTAATATGCACATGTTGATTGTCATATTTGAGTTGCTATAACTGGGCTTCTTCTTCCCAAAAACATGTTGTTGGTTGCTTTGAAGAATCAACCCTGATGTATTCATCATCCTATTGATCATACTTGGTTAGATCATCCATAAACGAAAAATCATCAAGCATACACATCAGATCAGTTGATTGCTCCTCTACAAGCTGATTTTGAGTTTCATCTTTGACCATGTTTTGAATTGAATACATAAAATAATCAGTTTATGATTTGTGACACCAAGGATGAGTTGCAAAATGCTTGGGAACAGTGACCCTTTCTTTTTCTGAAACAAATGGGACATGGTGTTTTTGAACAACAAGTTCTTCTCTTATGACAATCTTTTGCATCATCTCTTTCATCATGCTTGCTAGAATATCTAGTTTCACTTTTGAATATGTCAGATGCTTCTTTTCCATGTTCTTTATTTATTCTGCCTTCAACATTGACCTCTTGATCAACAAATTGGCTTCTACATCTATTGCACTATCCTGCATTTATTTGAGTGTTGTGGTATTCCTTTATCTCAATTGAAATTCCATCTCTGGATCAAAGGGATCTGGGTAGTGTAAGAGAGCTAAACCAGGAGGAGGTTTTATATTAGGAGGCATTGAATTGTAAACTTGATTGAATTTGGTTGAAAAGTGTTGCATTGTTTCCCCTGGCTATCTTTTCAAATGATCATATTATTCTAAAATGAGAAAAAGATTCCTCTTGATCTCCCATTTATCAAGGAAGATTTTCACAAACTGATGGAAATCACCAATGCTTGCATCTGGCAAATGTTTGAACCACTCCTTAGCTCTACCTTGCAAAGATAGAGAAAAAATCCTGATACAAACTTCATCTTCTTCAACCTCAAAAAGATCAAGAAATTTTTCAAAACCCTGAATGTGTTTCTCAGCAATGATGTTACCATATTCTCCATCAAACCTAGGAAGATATTTGTGATAATTTCCAGGGAAATTATGGAGTATAGGAGGTAAGACTAGAGGCTTGTATCTATCTGGAATTTTAACAGGTGTAGGAGTATGTACAGGAACTGTAAAATTAGTCTTAATCTTTTCAAGCTCATCAGGTTGAATGTGATTATCATAAGTCTCAACAATGTGGTCTTGACCAGGATCAGGAAAAGAGAATAAATAATTAAAAATAAAGCCTATTATGTCTTGGATAAAATTCCAACTTGAATACTTGATTTCTTTAGATCGTCTTGTCATGTTCCAGGTTCTTCCTCCAGTTGAGTCTTTGAATTGAAACTGATTTGGATTTGATTGGAGTCGCCAGGTAGATGATTCAACCTTCTTTGTGTCTGATCACTATCCACCATCAGTAATCATATTTGGAACTTGATATACTTTTCTGAGGAAATGCCCAGTATGGTCGCCATTATGTTAGCACTCTGTAATTTCCAAGGATGAAGAAGAAATGAATAGAAGTAACCACAAAACCACTTTGGAGTCCAGGATCTAGCCATCCTAAACTCAAAGAGGGATCTCTCTATTAGATTTAGCTTTGTTTGCTGGAAATTTTAGGCTAGTTATGATAGTACAAGGTTTGGTTTTTAAATTGGTTGGTTGGAACAGGAAGGGAAGGCCATTGGGCAATGAAGTCAAAGAAACTTAGTTCAATCAAGGCAGTTTCTACAAGAAAAAACTTACAGGGCAGGATAGGCACCTTTGTTGGATTCTTGAGATTGTTGAGTGATATGACAGAAAAGTTGAGGAAAGAGGATTGTACCAGAGCAATTAAGAATTCTAAAACTAACCCTCTAGTAGAAAACAAAGAAATTATCTAAAGCTAGAAACATAGTGTAATTTTAAACAAATTCTTCTCTTAATCTTCTATTGAACAACTCAGGAAGAAACCAGGATGTAAGAGGGAAAATATATTACAAAAGAGACACTTCACCAAATAGATATGCCACAGGAATCCTGAAAAGCTTGTCTTGTATTATTGAGATTTGATTAAAGGGGGCTATGTGAACTGCTTTACAATATTGGTCCTATCCTACTAACGGGTCCCAACCCATAATACGTCAAAATGGGAAGTATTTATTAGTTTTACAAATGGCTCCTGCCATAAATGAACACGATGTTTTTTAGGGATATTTAAATTGACTAAATCTAATTACAAAAATATAGTGATCATGTAGATCTGCTCGAACTTCTAGTGTTGATTTGATGTCAGCCTTTGATTATATGTCTTAGACTTTGGCTGCATTGTCTATCTTTTGCTGCTGACTGTGGTTATTTCTGCAGGTATTATGCATTAAGATCTGGAATCTGTGATTGACTGTTGATCTTCAATTGCCAGATGTCTTCATGTCTTTGACATCTAGAATGGGATCATAATTACCTCCACAAACCCTGTTATTGTTCCTTAACTTGGCCATCTGTCTCTTCGAATAACTGTGTCAGGAGAAAGAATTATTGTTGATGGTGGGTGATGGCGATTGCCAGCTTAGCTTAGCGAGCGCTCATTGTGGGACAATCGAGAGTCAATGGTAATGTGGTGAAATGTGATTGGTTAACAGATAAGATGACGTGGGGACAAGTGTCAAATATGATATGGGATGAGTGGATGCGAGAGTGTAAGTGGTAGGAAGAAGGGAAGCAGAGGCAGAGAGGTGGATGGTATCCGGAATGAGGAGATAGGTGGCGTGTGGTGAGAGGGGGAAGTAGATATGGGAGGTGAGGTGTAGGGAGAGTGGTGAGAGAGGTGGATGAGGTGATAGGCGGGAGAAAAGGGGTATGAACAGGCAAGAGGGTGAGTGGAGGACAGGTTTAAGTGGGGGTGTAAGTGGTATCGGTTGGTGGTTTGGAAGGANGGGGGGGGGGTCCGAAATAGCCTTAGGACCGTAGATCTGGGCGATGGGAATGTTGCCGATGAGATTAGCACGAGGATTAAGTGCTACACGTCAAAAGGTCTTTTCCGCTAGCCAACTGAGGATAAAAACATGCATTGGATAACACTAAACTTGTTTTTTTCCATTTTACACCATAGTTTTATTTCCTATGGCTACAAATATCCAAATTTCTTTAAACAAGGGGTGTTTTGACAATTCCCTTTCAATTTTTCTTGAAATAAAAATAACTGAAAAAATGGATATCAATCAGCATGATGATTATCTTATAAAATTGTAGGACCTGTTGAAGTCACCTTTTTCTAAATAAGTGAGATATTATGTTTAAGCCCAAAAAGCTAGTTTCAGGAGTTTCGCTTGTTTTGAGACATTTCCCACTGTCCTTAGTGTCCCGATGCGCGAATTAGCGATAGCGGTTTTAAAATTTTTACCCAGGTTAGTGTCAGGAGTAAGTCACTTCAAACCCGAGTTAAGCACTATCGGGGTTTCGCAACTCGACTATCGCTCTCCCAAAAAAAATATCTTCGTAGCTCCGAGTCGCGAAGTCACGATATTCATTAATTAAACATATATTAATTAAGAACTTAAGTTAGATCACAAATATTTAACTAAGTCGCATCATCGCGATTTCGGGTTTTGGGGGCTTAAAGGCTAGGAGTGAAATCTTCCAATACGCCGAATGCCGAAAAAGGGGGATTAAAGACTAAAACACACTTAATTAAAGGAGTTAAGCTGGATTAATTGATGCATTAAGCAACTGTTAACGCGCACCGTCTATGGAGTAAGCTTAAATGTTTTTTTGCATTGATTTGTGTTACGACTCGTCAAACAATTATGGCATTTATTTTAACTATGACGAGGTGACAGGTAGTAGGATCTCGCTTTTACTTCTAAATCTTCCCTTTAAGTGATTTGATCGTTCTGTTCGCAAGGACACCAGGGGTTTAAATGACTAAGATAAAGAGTTTTTCCTTCATTTTTTCAGTCCTCATTTCTATTTACGCGCAGAGCCATTTTACTAGGTTAACCGTTGTTTATGATTTTCAAATCTGTTCGACAGGTGGTCCAGTTGCAGGTTTCACTCTCATGGCTCCACGAAAAATGCCCAAGTCAGCTGCCGAGAGTTCAAGTCAAGGTTCATTCGTTGTTTCCGATACCTCGCCCCGAGGTATTAATTCTATCAAGACATGGTCATACGTTTCCAACATCCTACAATCCGAGTCGATAAATTGTTCGGATGATTCTAGCGACAACGAGAAGAACGATTTATCAACCAAATACAAAATCATCGCTCAAGCAGAGATGCACAAAATAGCGGCGAGGCCCCAACTTTTTCCCTATTTTCATATGATAAGGTGGGCGCTGGACCATGTGGACATCCCGACCAGGACGATTATCAATGAACAGAAGGTGACGATTGGTACCTTCTGACTAGAACATTTGTGGGCAATGTATAAACTGTCACCCATGCCGAACCTTACTCACAACGCCGAATTCCTAGAAGGCTTCAAGAAGAAGGAGTGCGAGTAGTATGCAAAAATTTTGTCCGATCTGATCAAAGATTGGGTCTCACACCCCATGAAATTCAGGGCTGACTCCAATGGGATCTATTCAATCACTTCCTTGGAGCCACAATTCAAGTACATAGTCATGATGACCTGCAGGTTGTATGGGAAGGAAGACACTACCCATTTCTTCCTCCCATGGGTGCCACTCATTCATATAGTCGCTGAGGGTTTCTCTTTCGATTGGGCCAAACTGTTGTCTGACAGTCTGACCAGTTGAATTACTGAATATCGAGCACATAGGGCGAGTAAGAAAGCAACTTCATTCTTTATGTCTTCTTACATCATGGATGCCATCTGCTTCATGATACCTTTCCCACTGATGAACTGGAGTTGGGCTCCATCTAATAAAGAGCCTATCCATGTCTACCACTCGAAGCTTTGGGAGGATAAGGCCAAAGAATTCATCTACGAGATCTTCAACTGGGTAATGGTGCCACTGCATGTCGCCATTTTTGGCCAGCCGCCTCCCAGGATGTCAGATAGCGTCGCGACCAACCTAAGCAGCGTGGCAGATTGGTGTCTAGAGGCAGAATTTTCGTATATCAGGGTTTTCGGCACCTTTGTCCCTCCATATGCCCTCCCGCTATTCCTGCCAGATAAGCTATTGTGCCGTGAGATCGCCAGACAGACTTTGCTCGATGGAATAAGCAAAGAGCTCAAAGGAGTATCAAAAAAGGTATGGACACCCTTCCCTATTCGTATTGGTGTGTATTCCTTGTTAGATTTTGGCCACGCCAAAGCCGAGGCTACGGATTTAGAAGAAATGAAGTTGGTAGATATTGAGTTCAAGAAGCACGACCCTAGTAAGGTTGTGAGCAATCACTTGGCGAGTTGCGGCCTGAACAGGTATGAACATGAGGATTCCCCACATGATGAAATATTTCGGGGCGTGAGGTCCTTCGCTGAAGTCCTAAGTCGAATTCAAGCCTTGCCACCCGGAGACATGGCCTAATTTTTGAAATTTCAGGAGCATCGACGTAGTTGTCTCCCCCAGATTTTACAAGGTGAAGCCCTAGAGCTTCCAGTTACAAAGCAGACAGGACCCAAAGGTGCAAAGAACTCGAGTCCTAGCAGGGAGAAGGACCAAGGGAAAACCAGGGAGACTGGAACCTCATAGCAAGGAGCCGAAGTCCCCCAAAAGCAGGAAGGAAACCTTGAAAAGGGCACGCTAGGCAAGCAGGCCCAAGGCCAAGCGAAGATACCTTCGCAGGGATCAGGCGACTCACTTTCACTCACGTCAAGCAAGTCGGTTACAGAGGTCACCCCGAAATAAACATCCAAGGAAATCGACAGTCTAATTGTATTGTCACACTCTTGCAGTTCACAAAGGGGAATCCTGACGTGGGATGGGTTTTTAATGAAGAAATGACACCTATTTTTGTAGAGAAGCTGCCTCCTAACGAATTTTTCTTAGAAAAAAAAAAAAAAGGCTGTGGTGAGGCAATGATTATATAAAAAAGAGGGCGTAATGGCTAAAAAACTCAAAATCATGACATATGGGAAGGCCACGAAAGAGGGAGAATTTGCAGAGGAGATAGCCGGGACACTAGGAGCCTATGCTACAGCCAATCAGTACTCAGTTGGGAATTTGATGGCCCAGTTGAAACGAAAGAACATCCTGATCAGTAAATTGGAAGCTAAGGTGGCTAATGTCGAAGCGAATGTCAGGGACGAGGTGAGCAAGAGCCTCGAGGAAGCCCAAACAATCGACCTGCATGAAATCGAGAAGCTCAGGTCCGACCTCGAGCAGGTGCGCCAATCGACGCAAACTAGCCAAACACAAGTAAGCCAGCAGGGACAATAGATTATAGAGTTGCAGTTGAAATTCGAGGTGGCCGAGAACCAGGTTGTAGACATAAAGGTGTTCAGATCTCAGGCCGCCGAAATCCGACATAAGGTATTTACGGCTCAACAAAACCTGCTGGTAAAGGTAGGAACCATTCAAAACCATTTCTGGATGATAGATCAAATATTAGAAAATATTTCTTCGAGAGAAAGAGAAGTCGAGGTAGCACGGGTCGCTTTCCAAGACGTTGTTATAGCTACGACGAAGATAGAGATGGTCAACAGCTCAAAATTATCCATCGCAGAACAAACTAGAGGTAATATCCTACTGAAGGTCTGGGAGCAGAATATATCAGAAAGCAAGGGGAGAGCTAATGAAGTAAATAATTTTTGTGAGGAAACGTTCTCTTTGATAAGTAAAAGTTTTCTAGACCTTGATAAGGAAAGCGATGCTGGGACACTGGGCAAAATCAATATAGCTAAACATCTGTTAGACATCAAAGAAAACATGGAGAAGCAACAAGTGGAGATATCCCAGATCAACCAGGTAGATATGGCCCAAGTGGACAAATGGCTAGTACAACCAAGTTTACAATTATGCTCCATCATCACAGAGGACCGACAAGTGGGAAAATTTTTCCACAACTGGCGAAGAGTTGTTACACTTTTGAAGCAAGCGACCAAGCAGAGCCTTCCAGGTTGATAGCCTAGTTGGTGGAGAGGTGCGTCATTTGCACCGAGCAGGCGAAGGGGCAGGTTTCTGGTGCCAAATAATGACAGATGTCTGCCTGTTCTATTTCTAGAATCCGCAGGGCAGGGAAAGGAAGGTGCTCCGCCCTTACTAGGGAAGGCAAACAAGAGGAGATGAAACGCTCATATTTCCATTTGTAACTGACAATTTTCCAGAAAGATAGGGAGTTCCAGAGGTTCATAAGTCTGTTTAAATAGAAGAAAGATTGTAATAGAAAGGGCTTTTTTTGGGGCGATGAATAGGTTGTAATAGAGAAAGTTCTCTCAAGCCAAGATTAATACAAAGCGGATTGAAGACTCCATATTTCGTCAAGATTGAGTTGTGTGTTTTTTTTTTCTCTGTATATTCACGCTTCGTGTCATTTTACATATATGTCTTTGATGAATGTTCTAGCTACAATTTAGTATAACTTCTACTGCAATGATCAGGTTCTAGGTATCTGGTTATTTACAGTTTTTCCTCTATATCGGCTACTTGCGGGTACAAGACCTGTGAATGATTGAGATCTCTACTTTATATGCTTTCATCAAGGTACTCCCGTCCTTTCTTCTTCTGCCACAATGTGGGATTCCTCTGAAATTGATGCCCCACATTTGTTGACAACTCTATGTTTTCACACTCGATTTCAAGATTTTAAACTCAGTTACAGAAAAAGGCCTTCGTTTTCGTTAAACCCTTCGATTGGCTTCATTGAATTTTCCCTATACAATCTAAAGATTAAGACAAGAACTTTAAAGCATCCACTTCCTTCAAAGTTTCTGTTTCTCCCCATGACTGTACCCGTCATAAGACAACCCAATATCGAACCCGGTCTAGCGAATCAAACTAGCATTGCTTTAAATCTTTTCCATACCATACTCAAGACCGCCACCACTCGGACAGAGCTCAAACGTTCATGGGCCGCTATCGAGTAGGATATCAGCATGCAAGAATATTTGGAAGTTAGACAAAGACAACTCAGAGATCGGCCATAGCTTCATCCCCCCCTAAGTTGACTCTTCCCCTTCCTTTTCTTTCACTCTTTTTAGATGCTTAGACTCTACACTTTATAGCCTTAAGTGTATACTCAGGAACAATAGGACCCTAACACCTTCTAAGGAATTCTTGTCCCAAAATGACTTCAAAGTCGTCCATTGGAAAAACTGTAAAGTTTACATGTCCTTTCCAATCATTCAATTGCACATGGATTAATGAGGCAACTCTTGTTGCCATCCTTTCCTTAGAATTCATGGGTTCACTTCTGTCTTACTCGTCGAGATATTGAGCCCAAGCTCCTTAGCCAACTTGGTCTGCAGAGAATTGTGTGAAGCACCTATCTCAACAAGTTCCTAAATTGCTCTACAATTGATGATCATCCCCATGAAACATAATTGGTGCATGTTATTACCTTGACCATCCAAGGCATCGATCCTTATTTTACCTTAAATACCTTGCCATGCATCATGCGTTGCATCGAATGAACAACAACAATCTTCGCAACTCAACAAACATTTCTACCTGCATCTTCCTCCAATTTTCATATGCCTATGTCCAACTCATCTCATCTCCAAGGCAATGCTCTCTGACTTCGTCTCAGGTCATGGATGAGAGCCTAGCCTAGATTCCCTTGGATTGTCTGCAAATTGTTGCAGTCTATTACTGTCATCTGTCTACGACCTTGCCTTTGCATGAAATTAATGGCACTTGCACAACCCCAAATCTACCAAGTCGCGTTCCACCCATACTATGTTCGTCATGGTGAAGACTGCTCGAAAACCTAAGTACTTCACATAGTCAGACAATTTTGTCTTCTCAATGCGCTCTGATACCAACTGTCACATCGTTGGAGAACTCGGGCGGATCACAACTATCCACCACTCTTAAGAGCATGCAACACCACAACTTTTCGACTTTGTGGCGCGACCAACCTGGTCTACTTATCTCGAACTACACCTAACACTTAGAATCTTTATCAATTAACATCAATGATAACATTCCACACTTAGAACAATTCACAAGTAACAAGTACACACATTGTACAAAACAAGATATTGTGTAAATAGGTCAAGTGCGTTAACCGTCCTAACACCCGGAGTACAGTTACAATAGGCAACACGTGCGTCGAGTGTGTAAGTTGTGTCATAGCCAAAGAAGTTTACAATGGAGCACAAACTCAACATATACATACAACACTATACACCTATGCGATACAACTTCAATCCATGGACAAACCTCTATCGCAACAACTCGCGTCCGATTTGCTTCTTTGTGCCTTAAACCGAACACTTCAGTAAATTACTTCATCTCTGTGCTTGATCCCTATGGCGTGCATCACACTCTTGCCTCCATGCTCGACTCCCCCACTGGTTCGTCGAACTTATTCCTTACTTTGTCACTTGACTCCTTCATTGTGCCTTGTTGACCCACCTCCCCGCTCTTATATATGCACCGGCTCACGAGTGAACCATCGTGTCTATAGGAACGCGGGTGAGCTGACTTGCCAAGTCACCAACCGATGCCCACATACTCATTCAACTGACCCATATTGTGGGAGTGTGTGCCCACTAGACTTCGTCAAGCCGACTTTTGTAAGTGTGCCTCCCATCGTCTAGCTGACTTGAAAAGATAGGAAAATTAGGATTCGTCTTACCAATTTATTTACTATGAAAATGGTTTTTTTTGTTCATATTTGATAGTAAAGAAGAGAGAGATAATATTTTTAGATTAGGCCCATACTTCATGGGTACCGGGGAATTGTTTATTTCCCAGTTAACCATTAATTTTGACCCAGACATTGAAATTTTGGTTAGCCTTGTATGGGTCAAGCTTCCACATCTCCCTCTGATCTTTTGAGATAAAGCCACCCTTAAAATTATTGGAGATAAGTTGGGTCATTTAATTGACTGAGCAAAGATAACATGGGGAATATATATTTGTGCTAGAATTTATGTGGAAGTGGACTTATAAAAGGGCCTTCCATAAGTGATTCAACTCAATATGGAGGGTTGTAGCCACCTTGAAGCCCTTGAGTATGAACATATTTTATTTAAGTGCAAAACTTTCCATCAATATGGTGACATTGCAAAAAATTGTCCAGGCATACAAGAATCACACCCCTTTGAAGTAGGCTCATCCCCTTAAGAACAACAATGAGAAAGGATCATTCAAACCTCCAACCATAAGGTGCAAGAAACCATAGCCTAAGGGCTCTTGACCTACAAAGAAGCCTATATTAGGACTATCGAATCCTAGTAGTAACATATTTGAAATACTTACAGAACAAGAAGAAGTAGAGCAAGAAAATACAAAGACTCACCCTGATCCAACCTTTTGGTCAACGGCAAAATTTTATAAGGAAATAAAGAACACGGTCTCAATTATTAAGGATGGAACCTCTTTTGGGGTAAGCTCAACAACTCCACAAAAGAAGGAACTACAATTAGAAGAGAAGGAGTCAAAAGAAGAAATGGAAACAGAGGAGGAAACAATGGGTGAAGTCCCTGAAGCTCTCATTCTCCTTCCTTTGTATAAGTTCAAATAAATATACACATTCCTCTCCTCTATTAACAAGGTGAAGGGAAACAAACCGAGAATGAAAAGATAAAGAGGGAGAATCCAGTATCTTACTCAGCAATCAATGAGCTTTGGACTCCACCATGTTTGTGGGGGGGTGGGGGCAGGAGTTCCACATAAAAGATAATATGTTTTGTTTTTACATTATTTTATGCAATCAATTTGTTGGAACTTATTATTGTACTAGCGAAGTAGTAAGATTAAGTTACAAGTCAGGTTTTGGAGCTCTCCCATCCATTCTTTTGATGGGAGAAGTTTTGTTTTACGTATTGTTTTTGTCTCTACTAAAATCCTTCGAAGGAGAATTTTGTTGTAAATCCTCTGTGAGATATGTTGTAGTTTTTTACCAATACAATATCTCCCAGTTATGGTTTAGATAAATAAATAAATATATGTTTGAAAGAGATGCAAAGCTAGATATGCATGTAGAAGATAGGAACAAAATGTTCATACGGGTAAAAGAAATTCAATGAACACGTAAATTTTCTAAATCCCAAGTAATGAAAACTAACCTCACCCATTATTAGCAATAATTCCCAATGCCATAAAAAATGGAATTTGAGAAGGTTAGAATGTGAAATGAGAGTCGATGCAGAACAAATACAAAACAAAGGGTATTGAGAATGACAAGGTAATTATTTTTTTCTCATTTGGTATTTCTTACGAGAAAATGTGTCATTAATTGGAGGCAATGCAACATGGGATAACTATGGTGATGCATTTAGGTATGGATGGTGATGCTACATGATGCATGTGTTCATGTGCACATGAGTAGTTAGTTAGCATAGGCATATTTATTTATATCGATTATTCAAGGTGTATTGCTTCCCCTTCTTCAATATTTTTCTAGTTTTATTATCCAAAGTGAAGACAATAATTTATATCTTTGGTTTTCTTATTTACCTCTTCGCTTTTTAATAGTTTTTATTTTGGGGGAATTAACTAACATTGGAAAATGGGGTCCTCCTTTATAATATAAAAATAAAATCCAAACAACCAAAGAACACCTCATCGTGGCCTCCATGTTAATATGAAAAACAAAGTAAGTACTAAATTTAGTTTATACGAATTGGATTTGCATGGGAACAATTGGCTATCAACACAAGCTCTATGATGATTGGCATTGGTAAGGTTTGAGGCTATGGATGAAGGAGATCGAGTTGTTGTCGTGAAGGGTTCCATGCCATCATGATCAATGTCCACCTCTACATTCAATTAAATCATAAGGCAAGCACATGAGACATGAAGTCAAGAAAGAATATTATTGTAAAAAAATAATGTTGTGTATTAAAAAAATAAAACAACATGAAATCTTTTCCCAGTTTACAAAAACACAAAAGAAAGACAAGGAGGAGAAACAATATTGGGGGAAGCTAAAGGGTTGGGGACGCTTGAACTTATAGCTATTCCCCAGTCGATCCATTCTCATATATATTGTTTCCTTGCAAGGGAAGAGGAGTTCTTTGGCTGAGAATGAAGAAGAACGTTTTCTAGAATTCAATGAGGAGCATAAGGATGAACCAAAGAGCCCGTAACATGTCCATTGTTGCACAATAAAGAGCCTGAATGAAACCAATTGAATGTTGCTTTCCCCAATGTAAACTCTAAATTTTTTATGTGTGATTTTCTCTGTTTGATATGCGATTTTCTCTGTTTGATATGCGATTTTCTCTGTCTATGGACTTGAAAAGGAGCTACTATGTATTTTAAGGGCTACCTGTGATTCTTAACAAAGAGGATTCTTTACCAACTACTTTTTTGAAGTTTTCTTCCATAGATATAGTCCCCATGAGCAAATAAACCAACCCAACAACTCATTGTTCTCCTTCGTTCATGCATTCCATAAATGGGAAATCAATGGACCTCATTCCGTAATTGTTTCTAATGTATAAGTGATCCAGAATTGGATCTAGGAGCCAGATGGGGCTGAGAAATGCCTAAAAATCAAAGTTCTCAGAATCTCTTCAAAACAAACGTGTGTGTAGACCTCATCGATACGAACCGAATGCAACTTGAACGCCCTCAAACAAACATCATATGCTCAAGTTATCACGATCTATTCATTTGACCAAATAGGCAAAACAAATGATGACTTTACAGTCCATACAGTGCCACGTGACGACAGACTGTACAAGCCATACACTTGACGTGGAAGGGTACATGGATGCTGACGTGGCAGGGTACGTGGATGTTGATGTGGCAGGGTACGTGGATGTTGATGTGGACATGTATAGGTGGACCAATCAGAGTGTGACACATGTCACCACTATAAGGGTGACACGTGGCACATTCGTACGACGGACGTGGCAGGGCCATACGACACATGGAAGGTACAGTGGCAGGGTCATACGACACATGGCAGGTACAGTGGCAGGGTCGTACGACACATGGCAGGTACAGTGGCAGGTGACTAGGCTGACACCTGGGCAGACAGGTGGACTAATGGGCGAATGACGCATGGCAAGTTTTCGACAAACAATGTGGTGGCACGTGGCCCAGACATGGGCTGCCACGTGGCACCCATTTATTTTTCATTGGTTGGTTAAAGTTTATTGCAAAAACATTTTGAATTCATTGAATTTGAACCCCAAACCTACAACCAGGCGAATGACTTGGCAGGGCCGGGCTAGCCAGCCCGCCCTCGCTTTGATTCTTAACCGTATATGTGACCATATATATTTAAAGTTAAACTTTGGATATGTCGAGCGAAGAAAGGACTAGGGCATAGCCCCAACCCCCAGTTCAATGGTTTTTCATGTGACCCTAATCCGTGACTGTGGCGCGGTATTTTGGCATAGCCCCCGGTCCGATGTATAACATACAACCACCACCATATGACCCTGACCCTGCATTTAAGTGTTAGCGTGAAGGTAGGGTTAAGCCCCAGTCGGTCGGGCTAGCCCTCCGACCAAGGGCTTAACCATGGGCTATACTATCGGGGCCTATAACGGAAAGGGCGCATGGAGGTATAAGGTGTGGGCATATGCCATGACCTGTGACAAAGGGTCGAGAGTTAAGGGGCCAGACCAATGCGCACACCAGCCTAGGGGCACATGGAGGTTTCCCAAGTGACCAGGAGCCCGGGAAAAAGGGGTTGCGCCCCAAATATTTTTCCCAAGTGGGGTTTAATACTATACCTTATGATTTGAATGGATTTCTTCAGCAATTTTTGGAGATTTTATCCATTTTTGGGAGATCTTGGGCCTTTTTTTAGGCCAGATCTTGGCGGGAAGTTGGGAGATGGTTACCAACTTCAGGCCTATATAAACCAGAGGATTTTGAAGCCATGGGAAGAGGTTCAGAGCAGGTTTATGCTGCAATAATCTTGAGCCAAAAGCCATTGTCATGTAGGGAAGTTGTTGAGGAGAGCACCTTTGTGGGCCATTTCTGGGAGCTCCGTTCATGCGATTTCAGTGCCGTCAGTTTTGTTGCATTCCAGAGATTTGGTAGAACAAGACCAGATTAGTTTGTAATCCTTTTGGCATTGCTGTGATTATCTTTTAGAGATTTGAATAGAAATAAGAAAACCTCACCCACTGAGACAAAGGTCCGTAGACGTAGGCGAGATTGTCGAACTCCGTTATCACTTTGGTGTTTTATGGTTTGATGTTCTTCATGCTTCTATTCAGATCTGTATATTTCTTTATTGTTGTCATGTTCTTCCTATAATTCTTCCTCTTTCTTCAGTTTCCTAAATGGTAAAATAACTCATGCATAATAACTCAACCATTGTCGTTTAAAACATCTTTTCGAATCAAGTGGTATCAGAGCTAGTTGACGGTTGGATTTTGAGTTTGCATGTTTACTAGGGAAGAGCTCATTTCAGTTGAGAAAATGGCATCTAAAGAGGGACTTTCTCAAGATGAGAAGGATATGCAAAAACCTCTCTTTTCCATGTCAGAGATCGGTTCAAGACAAAGATTCAAAGAACAACAAAGGCAAAGGAGAATTGAAGGAATTGCCTTCTAGATCTGTTTCAGAAAACATCTATAAGGTATGCAGTGAAGGTCATTCATCAATTTCGCATAGTTCCCATCAAGATGGTTCTTTTGGTGCATTTGAAAAACATACAAGAGGTATAGGTTTGAAATTGCTAACCAAGATGGGATATGAGGGAAAGGGCCTTGGAAATAAGGGCCAAGGTATCATTAATCCCATAGAGGTTGTGGAAAGACCTCATTATTTAGGATTTGGATATGGCGAAGAGGAGATTGGAGCATCCTCCGAGATGGGTTCCAAAACATCAGAAGAAAGTGATGCTTCATATGGCCAGCCTAAGTCATTGTGAGAACACTTCACAAAAGGTGACAATGTATCATTCCCTGAGGGTGATAGTGGATGCAAGTCATATCCAAAGAAAAGTGAAGATCAGCAAGGAAGGTATAATGGTCATGATTTTTCCACATCTCTTTTTTATTATAAAAAACATCATCATGTAATCCAAAACTGGTGGAATCTTTATCCTTGTACTTTTTGTCTTTCACCTAAGCATTGTGTTGCCAAGTGTTGGAAGAGACAATCTCTGCACAAGAATTTTATGTTGACCAGGAAGGAGACACGACATAAAGACTCAACTCCACAACGGAAGAAAGAGAAGGGAAAACAAGTTTGGATGCCCAAAAATCACTGCACTTATTGCAACAGGGGTGGACATCAAAAGGCTAATTGTTGGAAGTTTAATCTGGAGCTTCGTCCAAAGAAGGACAAAAGGATTTCTCATGTACTCACGAAGGAAGAGGAATTACCAGCGAAGCAAGAGGAACACCATGAAGAAAAGAAATCAGCCACTTGGTTTTGCCAGAAGTGGATGTCACATCTTCATTGTATTTTGCTTCCATTATTGTAATCACACATGTTGGAATGATGACCTGTTATAACATCATTTTTTGTGTTTATCCTTATGAGTATGTAATCAATAAGGTTCATTTTGTAACCTTGTAAAGGACCAAAAGGTCTTTAGTGGGGAGGTGTGATCCAGAATTGGATCTAGGAGCCAGATGGGGCTGAGAAAGGCTTAAAAATCAAAGTGCTCATAATCTCTTCAAAACGGACGTGTGCATAGACCTTGTCAATACGAACCCAACGCAACTTGAACAACCTCAAACGAACATCATATGCTCAAGTTATCGCGATATGTTCATTTGGCCAAACATGGAAAAAAAATGATGATTGTACAGTATGTACAGTGCCACGTGGCAACAGACTGTACAGGTTGTACAATTGACGTGGCAGGGTACGTGGATGCTGATGTGGATAGGTATAGGTGGACCAATCAAAGTGTGACACATGTCACCACTGTAAGGGTGACACGTTCATATGATGTATGTGGCAGGGTCGTACGATACGTGGCAGGTATAGTGACAGGGTCGTACGACACGTGGCAGGTACAGTGACAGGGTAGTACAACACGTGGCAGGTGACTGGGCTGACACATGGGCAGACAGGTGGACTAATGGGTCGCTGACTCGTGGCAAGTTTTCGGTGAACAGTGTGGTGCCACGTTGCCCAGACATGGGCTTCCACTTGGCACCCATTTATTGGTCATTGGTTGGTTAAAGTTTATTGCAAAAATATTTGGAGTTCATTAGATTTGAACCCCCGACCTCCGACCAGGCGAATGACTTGGCAGGGCCAGGCTAGCTAGCCTGCCCTCGCTTTGTTTCTTAACCGTATATGTGACCATATATATCTAAAGTTAAACTTTGGATATGTCGGGTAGAGAAAGGGCTGGGGCATAGCCCCAACCCCCAATTCAACGGTTTTTCATCTGACCCTGTTCCCTGACTGTGGTGCGGTATTTTGGCATAGCCCCCGGTCCGATGTATAACATACAACCATCGCCATACAACCCAGACCCTACATTTAAGTGTTAGTGTAGAGGTAGGGTTAAGCCCCGGTCGGTCGGGCTAGCCTGCCGACCAAGGGCATAACCATGGGCTATACTATCGGGGCCTGTAACGAAAAGGGCGTGTGGAGGTATAAGGTGTGGGCATATGCCACGACTTGTGACCAAGGGCCAAGATTTAAGGGGCGAGACCAACGCGCGCACCATCCTAGGGGCACATGGAGGGTTCCCAAGTGACCAGTAGCCCGGGAAAAAGGGCCTGCGCCCCAAATATTTTTCCCAAGTGGGTTTTAATACTATACCTTATGATTTTAATGGATTTCTTCAACAGTGTTTGGAGATTTTATCCATTTTTGGGAGATCTTGGGCCCTTTTTGAGACCATATCTTGGGGGAGAGTTGGGAGATGGTTACCAACTTTAGGCCTATATAAACCAAAGGATTTTGAAGACATGGGAAGAGGTTCAGAATAGGTTTATGCTGCATAAATCTTGAGCCAAAAGCCATTTTCATGTAGGGAAGTTGTTGAGGAGAGCACCTTTGCGGGCCATTTCTGGGAGCTCCGTTCATCCGATTTCAGTGCCGTCAGTTTTGTTGGGTTCCAGAGATCTAGTAGAACAAGACCAGATTAGTTTGTAATCCTTTTGGCATTGTTGTGATGTTCTTTTAAAGCTTTGAATAAAAATAAGAAAGCCTCACCCACTGAGACAAAGGCTCAGAGACGTAGGTGAGATTGTCGAACTCCGTTATCACTTTGGTGTTTTATGGTTTGATGTTCTTCATGCTTCTATTCAGATCTGTATATTGCTTTATGGCTGTCATGTTCTTCCTATAATTCTTCCTCTTTCTTCAATTTCCTAAATGGTAAAATAACTCATGCATAATAACTCAACCATTGTCGTTTAAAAGATCTTTTCGAATCAAGTGGTGTCAGCGCTAGTTGATGGTTGGATTTTGAGTTTGCATGTTTACCAGGGAAGAGCTCATTTCAATTGAGAAAATGGCATATAAAGAGGGACTTTCTCAAGATGAGAAGGATATGCGAAAAGCTCTATTTTCCATGTGAGAGATGGTGAAACTGTTGTATGAAGACTACTTGGAATGAAAGAGGTCGGTTCAAGACAAAGCTTCAAAGAACAACAAAGGCGAAGGAGAATTGAAGGAATTGCCTTCTACATCTGTTTCAGAAAACATCTCTGAGGTATGCAGTGATGGTCATTCATCAATTTCGCATAGTTCCCATCAAGATGGTTCTTTTGGTGCATTTGAAAAACATACAAGAGGTATAGGCTTGAAATTGCTAACCAAGATGGGATATGAGGGAAAGGGCCTTGGAAATAAGGGCCAAGGTATCATTAATCCCATAGAGGTTGTGGAAAGACCTCATTATTTAGGATTTGGATATGGCGAAGAGGAGATTGCAGCATCCTCCGGGATGGGTTCCAAAACATCGGAAGCAAGTGATGCTTCATATGGCCATCCTAAGTCATTGTGAGAACACTTCAGAAAAGGTGACAATGTATCATTCCCTAAGGGTGATAGTGGAGGGTTCCCAAGTGACCAGGAGCCCGGGAAAAAGGGGTTGCGCCTCAAATATTTTTCCCAACTGGGTTTTAATACTATACCTTATGATTTTAATGGATTTCTTTAGCAGTTTTTGGAGATTTTATTCATTTTTGGGAGATCTTGGGCCCTTTTTGAGGCCAAATCTTGGGGGGAAGTTGGGAGATGGTTACCATATTCAGACCTATATAAACCAAAGGATTTTGAAGCCATGGGAAGAGGTTCATAGTAGGATTATGCTGCAGAAAGATTGAGCCAAAAGCCATTGTCATGCAGGGAAGTTGTTGAGGAGAGCACCTTTGCAGGCCATATCTGGGAGCTTTGTTCATTCGATTTCAGTGCCGTCAGTTTTGTTGGGTTCCAGAGATCTAGTAGAACAAGACCAAATCAATTTGTAATCCTTTTGGCACTGTTGTGATGTACTTTTAAAGCTTTGAATAGAAATAATAAAGCCTCACCCACTAAGACAAAGGCCCGAAGATGTAGGCAAGATTGCCAAAATCCGTCATCACTTTGGTGTTTTATGGTTTGTTGTTCTTCATGCTTCTGTTCAAATCTATATATTGCTTTATGGTTGTCATGGTCTTCCTATAATTCTTCCTCTTTCTTCATTTTCCTAAATGGTAAAATAACTCATGCATAATAACTCAACCATTGTAGTTTAAAATATCTTTTCAGATCAATTGGCAGTTGTTAGTTTGGCTTCTTTATGGTTATTGGTGTATTTTATCTCTCCTACAAATTGTCTTTTCTTCCCCTGAGATGATTTTTTGGTTGTTTGTGTTGATGTTTAGACAACATCGGGAAGACATTCTCTAAAGATAATAATTAATAATATAATTATTATTGATTATTAAATATAGTATATAATAAGTAAATGATAATAATAAATAGTTATTGATTATTCAAGGGACACATCCTTTCATGGATGGTCACCTTATGTTCCCTATATATGGAACACTCATTATTGTAATAATATATCGAATATCTCTCATATCTCATATGAATAAAAACCAACATGGTATCAGAGGAGGACCAGGCTCGACTCCCTCACGAGAGGGCCCAGGAAAATGAGAGATAGCTTGTTATGATACATAACAACAGGGTAATGTACAACTCTCTACGTCATATACAAATATCAGATATCTTTCCAATGGCTTGTTGAAACCCTTGTCCACGTCCATAATCTTCCACATGAACAACTCAATCGTCGAGTTCAAGAGATTGATGCCAAATCCTTGGCTTTAAAGAGAGGACACTGCCATGCAAGGTGAGCGATTTTATCCCTGGTCAATGATGCCAATAATATAACTTAAAGAACAAGTGCTTGATCGGATTTAGCTATTGTTCGCAAAATCGATGGGTTCGAGAGGCACGCCGCAAGTAAGTGGAGTGATTTCACAAACTCATTGAGTTCAAGTAATTCCAAATTGTTGTGCTTCAATTCGCCATTTTGCAAACCACGTGTGTGTGAGTACTTTGATTGAGTGATGGTGGCTTTCAAATCTAGCAGTGATCCAAT
>ML826626.1:12828-28511 GCA_009831015.1 Picea engelmannii
TCATACATGAATGAATGAGAAGAGGCCCTTGCCTTTCCTTTATACTTTTGGCTCACCTTGTCCCTCCAAAGTGACTTTCGTTTTATTAATATTTAATTAATTAATTAAATCACTTTAATTAATTAATTAACCTTTTTACCTCTGAAAAGCTCCTTATCTCTCCTTGTGGCTTCCTTGGCCACTGAAAGTCACTTCTAGCAATCCCATCCTGTAATGTTGCTCTTCCCGATTCCAATGAGCTATTACACTGAGAGGTTCCTCCAAGTAATGTGCCCAAAATGACCTCTTCAGTGATTTCAATTAACTTATAGCTCAAAATAGTCAAAATCATGAAAATTGTCGGAATGCAACGAAACCAAAGCCAACCTGTGCGGAATGGCTCATAATGATGGAATATGATGATCAATGCAAGCTGGACCCCACAATGCCTTTCAAATACCCCTGTACTCGCTATAACATCCATCTGGCTACTCTGGTCATCATAAATCTCTGCACTGTGATGATGTCCCAAAGTGGGGACATTACAGAGTCCATCATGGACTTATAAAATTCACACGACAAACCTTCCAACCCCGGTGATTTGCCATTCTGCATGGAAGTCGGGGCATTATGAAGAGTTATTTGCTGTAGTTGCAAAAATGGACACCATAAGAATATTCTCCTCAACATCTAGCTTAGAATGACAACTTCATGGAGCGGATGTTAAAAATGCATTATTGAATGGTGATCTTCGTAATGAAATTTATATGTAACAACAATTTGGTTTTATTGACGAGGAGAATGCTAAGTATGTTTGCAAATTGAAGAAACTTTTATATGGCTAGAAGCAAAAACTCAAATCAGGGAATGTTAAATTGATGAGCAGTTTTTGAAGTTTGGTTTCAAAAGATGTAGATCAGATCCAAACTTTTATATAACGAGGGAAAATGGTGACATATTGGTTGTGATTCTTTATGTGGATGATTTGGTGATTACAGGCAGTGATGATGGCATGATAAAAGCTTTGAAAGCTAACGTGAAGAAAACATTTGACATCACTGACATTGGCATACTTCATTATTTTCTTGGGATGCAGATACGGCAACTTGATGCTGGCATTTTTCTATCTCAACCTAAATATGCTCTTGTTCTACTTGAGAAATTTAAAAAGAGGGATTGTAGAAGTGCTTCTTCTCCTTTTCAGTTTGGTGTGAAGTTATCAACAGATTGTGTTTCAATGGAAGTTGATCCTACTTCATATAGACATTGTTGGAAGTTTGCTTTATTTGACTCATTCTAGACCAATATATGCTCTGGAGTTGATTTGGTTGCTAGATACATGCAGAATCAAAAGGAAAGGCATTGGAAGAAAACTAAGAGAATTTTGAGATAGATTAGAGGCATAATTAATTATGAGATTCATTATGCATATGGTGGAAATTTTTCACTTCTTGGTTATATAGATTCAGATTGGGGTGGTGATCCTAATGATAGAAAGTCTACAACAGGTTTTATGTTTGAGCTTGGTACTGGTCTATTTACTTGGTTAAGTAAGAAGCAAAATTCTAGCTCATTATCTTCTTGTGAGACTGAATATAGAGTATGAAAGGAAACAATATGGAACAGGGATGTCTTATATGAGCTTGGTCTTGATCAAGGGAAAGCTACAGAAATCAGATGTGCTATCAGAGTGCAATTTAGTTGGTGAAGAATCCAGTTTTTCATGTGAACACTAAGTGCATGGAGCTAGATGTTGACGACCTCAGAGATCTTGTGCAGGATGGCATTATTGAATTGAAGTTTTGTAGAAGTGAAGAACACACAACATACATCTTCACCAAATGTTTAATAGAGGCAAAGGTTGTGAAGTTGAGATATATGCTTGGGATGTGAGAAGTCGTCATTAAGGAGGGATATGTTGGAATGTCACTTTCCTCCTCTTCTTGATGCATTTTGTATTATGCCCCTAATCAATATTAAGGGGACATGTTAGGATGTGTGATATTGCCTAGTGGCAATCTATGTGATGTAAGCCTTAATGGCACCTTTTTGAGAGTTGTTGAGTCACTATTGCCCCATAGTGGTCCTTGTATGTGGTCTCATGGGTGTATTTTAGGAAGTTAGCTATGTTTGCCCACATATTTATTATATTTTAGTGGATGTATCTAGAAGGTGAGATGTGTATATACTATAAACAGAGGGTCCATTTATTTTGTTTCTACAACAAGGAGATGAGAGATTATAAGATACTCACGTGGATATTGGGATGTACAAGTGTTATTTTGTAGTTTAATGCTAAATCTTGGAGCATAGGCTCCATCAGCCAATCTCTTGTGTAAGTTTTGCTTCTATTTGTTTGCATTGATTATGCTTTGCTAAATTGCTGTGTATGCTAATGGAGTGAAGACATGGTTATGGAGATCGTTTGTGCATAATTTCTAAATTCTCAACCTAAGAACAAACAATGAATGCAGGTTGCTATGATGTTGCACAACCTTGCGGAGGAAGATTTGATCTGTGCCTTCAGTCATTTTACAAAGTCTTAGCAATCTATCATTTCTTTCAAAGTATGACTCCCTCTCTTAGTTTCGTTGGAGGCTTTAAGTGTTCGGAATAACAAGAACTCCATGGAAACAGCTTTGATGTGGAAAATATACCACAGAGCAGAAGCATCTTAATGAGAGACGATCTGAAAATTAAAGTTAAAATGCTTGTGCTGGCAAGGAGTTGAATTCAGCTGTGAATGGCCCAGTTTCAGATTAAACAGAATTTATACATTTTACCTCTCAAGGCAAGGTATGCAGCCATATCCCTTATATAAAATGGTCATTAATAGAAGCAGTATTGTGTAAACACTCCTTGGGTAAACCGAAAATGCATAATGCCAACCATTGCCTGTGATGGGGTCAACAGATATCACCTGACGACAAGTTCAGTCATCTTCTCTTGGAAACCATATGCCTTCCATGGATTAGGAGAGAAACAGTCTGGTTCAAGTGAATGAAATTAGAAATAAAAGCCCAAATAAAGTCTCCACCCTTCCTCCTGCAAAATGCTGGTCATTCCATCAAATTCTTTGGAAAAAAGGCAACCTGACTGAGATTTTAAGGATTGTCAAGAGCTTTGACTGACAGTTTTCTGATAGAAAGTTGAAACATTATTAGCTAAATAAACCTTCACTGTATTTACTGTTTGAAAATGTTTCATTATTAACAGCGTTTATTATAGTTTTATTTGTAGTTCATGGTAAACTGGTTTGTGCCGACTGGGGGTAATATATAAGTATCTTCTGGTACTAAACTTTAATATTGCATATATTTAGGTAAAAGATACAAGACTTTCATGCCTTTTGCATTTTGTTTTGAAATCAGAAGATGGAAAATAATGGACATATACGCTTTGGCTATACAGAAGGTTGAAAAAGTACATATATTAGATCCTATGTAACTAAAAACAATGTTATAAACAATGTGTTATATATTTTGTAGATTTAGAATGTATGACATATGACATCTTTCTTCTTTATTGGATTGTTGTTTGGCAGGCTCCTTTGTCCTATGGTCTTGCTGGCAGGGGAATTTTTTGCAGCAGAACATTGAACTTTAGGTCCATCACAGCTATTGGTTATGACATGGACTACACATTGGTTCAGTACAATGTGAGGGTAAGAGCCGGTTGCTTTTCTTGAAATTGCCGTTCCAAGAATTTTTGTTCCTCTTAGATAATTCCTATATGTATGCACCTATGATTGTAATTTCAAAACTCCTTTTCCACCAGCAATTTTCTCCTACGGGATATTTCTAGAGTCTTAATGGTTTATCAAATACTATGGTCACATGAATATGCTCATATTGAAATCATAATTATGCTGTAAACCACATAATTGGGAATGCAGGCCTGGGAAGGTCGAGCATATGATTATGGAATGGACAATTTAAGGAGCATGGGATATCCAGTGGATGGTCTTGAATTTGATCCTGACTTGGTAATTTCTTATCTTTATGCTACTCAATTTTTATGCATGATTGCATAGCTGACATTTTGTGATCTTTAGAAATTTCATTACTTTAACTGGTAACATAGGATGAGGAATAAACTTGTTTTCTATATTGGTCGAGGTTGCATCCTCAATTTACATTAATTCAGGCAGCTGAGGCAAGGTGCATCATTCTAGCTATTTGACTGGGTACAGGTTATAAGAGGCCTGATTATGGATAAAGAGAAAGGCAACTTGGTCAAGGCTGATCGCTTTGGCTATGTAAAAAGAGCTATGCATGGTACTAGAATGCTCTCCAATCGATCTGTAAGGTTGAATTCAAGATCATTTCTCAGTGAATTTATGATTTTCTGATAATTGCTGCCAAGCAAATAGTAAGTTTGGCCGTAGATTCTGTCTAACACTACTTTTGGTAATGTAGTGAAATGTATGGGCGAGAGCTAGTTGACTTGCGGAATGAAAGCCGATGGGAATTTCTTAATACTCTTTTCTCAGTTTCCGAGGCTGTGATGTATATGCAGGTATTTCAGAGCTAGCATAATATCTCAAGCATGAGAAAACGAAGCATTTCCATGTGCATTTTCTTTCTTTAAACCTTTTGTAGAGTCCTCTGAATTCATCCATATATATTTATCCTAGTATTTTTAAAATTGTAAACAAGTCTATTGATGAATTTCAAAGTTTTTCCTTGTAAAATTTCCGTGCATGAGTCATAGTAACGAACCAAAATGTTTGCATCAATATAAGAGGCAAGAAGTTATTTTTCTATACTGCCACTTTAACATGTAAATAACAATCCCTCCTGCAATAACCGAGGATTGTTAAAATAGTCACAACCCATTTATTCTTTGTCTGAAGTCAACTTTTTTCTGGTTTGGGTCTGCTTAGCTGTAATGATTAATTATAATAAGCAAGATTTTATCTCCTATAAGGTCTTGGGGGTTACAACCAATGGGCTCCTATATGCCCTTGCCAAGGCAAAACATTCAGGCTATTTAGGTTTTTTTCCAAACCAGGTTTAGTAAGTCACGACTTGGTTTTCTACACACCACTCCTCCGTAGGCAAGTTTCCCCACTTGTAGGGGTAACATCGAACATTACATATGCAGGTGACATATCTCTTAGTGCATGCCATTGTTTTGTTTCATTTAACAATTTAAGAGTCACCCTACACCTTGTCTCCTTTGGAAACCTAATGTTTTACACAATTGGAAAGATTGTAATGTCCCCATTTTGGGACATTATAACATTACAGAGTGTTATGCCTACTAGAGTAGCCAGATATGGGTGACAGAGAGTTCGAGAGATATTGAGGGGTTTTATTGGGCCCGACTTGCATTGTTCATCATCAGGATCCATTCCGCACAACTTGGCTTTGGTTCTGTTGCATTCTGATGATTTCCGTAATTTTGAGTTATTATGCGTCATATCTTAATAAAATTCACTAAGAAGGTCATAATAGGCATATTACTTGGAGAAACCTCTTAGTGTAATAGCTCATTGGAATCGGGAGGAAGAGCATTACATGATAAGATGATGAGAAGTGACTTTCAGTGGCCGGAGAAGCCATAAGGATGGATAAATCACTTTTTAGGGGTAAAATGGTTAATTAATTAATTAATTAAGTGATTTAATTAAGGAATAATAAAATAAAGTAAAGGTCACTTGGAGGGAAAAGGTCAACAACGAATTAGGGTTTTGGGAAGCTATAAAGGAAGGGTAAAACAACCTAATTCATAATTATGTTATGAATTGATGTTGAGATATTTGCATAGGAGGAAATCGACCCCCTTGTTGTTTTGTGGGTTTCTGGAGGAAACCACCACCATTGATAGGTTTCGGTGTTGAGAGACACACCCTAGCCTATCGGAGATACCATCCAGGTATTTCACCGTGCATTATAGGTATCCAGTTCAGTGATTGCGCAACTCAGCCAGTGAGGGCGCAAGGGTTAGAGAGAGGGTTTGTGTGGCTGCTTGAGACAGTTCAGTATTTGGCTAATTCCTTCCGACCCATTAGAGAGCTAGCCAGGGCGGACTTATTGAGCCACCTGTCGTCAGTTTCCGACGGTGGAATCTCCTGGAAAGCAGAAAACAGTCATTTAGGGCGGAGCTCTTGAGGAAGTACATTTGGGGTTCTAGGGGACATTCCGGAGCAGATACGAGGAAACCCTTCCAACCCATTAAAGAGGAGGCCGTGAAGATCGTTTTGAGCCATACGTCGTCAGATTCCGCCGGTAGAATCACTAGGGCACACTCCCACAACCCAGGAGGTGCACAAACCTCCAGGGGTGACATCCAGAGCTTCAGAGGTTGAATCTTCAGTCCGACAGTCATTAGGACCAGCCTAGAGGCCAGGGCGCTTCTTTTGAGATAGTTTTCAGTCCATTCCGACGGGTATCGCCATCAATGCGAGTTTTCCAGATACTGCAGCAGTTACCGTGAGCTGCTGGACTGCTTTTTGACAATCTATCCGTGCATGCATAAACCAACCTTCATTCTTACGATCACATGTATTTCTTGTTAGTTGATTTGTATTCCAACGACGATCCATAAGATCTAACTGATGATTAGTATATCTGCTTCCAACTTATTATTGTATTTCCTGCTTTTTCCTCATTATATATATCCTTCTTTCGCATGTATTATCTTTATATTGCTAAAACACATAATGAATTGAAACACACATGCAAAAATCACCAAGCATGTTCACACATTAACTCAAATGCATCCAGAAACCCCTAGAGTATCAGATTTCAGTGGCAAAAATCATAGTTCAGTAGTAGATATCCAGATCAGCTGGATCAAGGATATTTCAGTGGTATCGGAGCTGGTTTTCCTACCAGCCTATGAGGAAAATCAGTGAGGAGTTATGTCAGATTATGTCCACTAAAATTCAACAGTGATAACTTGCACTTATACCTCCAGATGCAGTAGTAGGGAGGAAAGCTCAGATCAGATATGGAGGATAGCATGAGGAATATTTGTAATATGCTTCTAGAGGGGCGACAACAGTTGCGGCAGGCTATGGCTAGCCTTCAAAACAATATAGGGATTAATGGAGCTAGTGGTTCAAAGAGGCAACAAACAAGACAAAAAGGACATGATGAGGAGTTTGCAAATTGTTTGAGACAGTATCAGGAGCTTGGTACGAAATTTCATGCAGACATGTCATTCAAGGATTTTTGTACGATCAAACATCCTGAGTGGTATGAACCCCAACTATCAGGGGATGAGAAGGGGAAAGTGCACATTGTTGAGGTACACTATGACAGTAAGGATGAGGTGCATGAATATGCAACCACAAATGCCTATTTAGAGCAATTGGATTAGGCTAGTGACTCCTGCGCATCTGAGGGACAGTTAGATGGACATGATGGTAGCGGATGTTCTTCATCTTCCCTACCAGGCAGTGTTGCGACTTCAACACTTCAACATAGTGATGACACTTGTGAGGATTCATATGTGTTGGCACTTGGACATGACGAGATTAGGTGGTTGGATGACCAACCCTGGGGTATGGACATGGCTTTCAGCAAATCATGTATGGAGGATGATGAGCTTTATACGATGATAGTGATACATTTTTCATCTTCTCAGACACCTATGATAGCCACGACACATGAGGATATCAGTAGCATTTCTGATCTGGTGGAGGAGCCTTGCGTGAGGATTGCACTCCAGGGACATATGGATTTGCAGATCCAGGAGGAGAGGCATGACTTGGTGCTAGTTGACGAGACACATGTCTATCACTATGAGGAGCGTGAGCCACCTCTGTTGGAGATTCCGTTGTTAGATCAGGTTGTGGAGACTGACAGTTTGATAGGATACTCACTTCTAGGACCAGTCCACAGTGATGAGGGTGCACTTTGCATGGGTCGAGATGACCATATCTCATGTCTAGACACATCCGTATGGGGTCCAGGTGCATATGGCATTAGCAGAGTGAGCGCACAGCAGGATACAACTGCCCATACATGATACAATACGATTCAGATGGGGGTAGCAGTTGGTGATAGTGTGCAGTGGCATACAGGAGAACTCAATAGCACAATGGACAGTGGGTCGTTCAGTGCCTTATCTTTTGAGGAGTGTGTTGTTGGGGATTCCATTGTTGACAGTAGCAGTGAGGGGCATGAGGTAGAACCTCAGCGGGATTGTGATCCAGAATCACGACACTGGATGAGACAATTAAGAGTCAGTGAGGACATGATCATGGCAGCCACTAGATGCATGGATGATACACATGCATCGGTTGCAGATTATTGTTGGAGGGCATCGATGGCACATGATAGTTCAGATGGGGGAGTTGCCATGGATGACTTTCATACTCTTAGGGAAAGAGTAACTATGATGAGGGCCGACTCCAGCAATTGTTGATGGACAGAGATTACCTATTGGAGGTTGGCGAGATGTATCGTAGGGCCCTGAGGGAGCAGGAGTTGGAGGTGGACCGACTCACTCATGAGTTGGTGAGCACACGAGGATTCTTGGAAGGCACACAGACAATACTTCAAGAATCAGAATCCAGATTAGATGAGCTCCTTGAGGAGACTGGTCAGAGATACACTGTATCTGTCTCGACAGAGAGTCAGATCTGTTCCTTAGTTACATTGTTGGAGGATGTCCGTGTGTCACAGGGGCCACCATTCATGGGTAGTTTTGAGAATGTCGGTCATACATGTACACATGAGGATTCCAGAGGCAGGGGCAGTTACGATGACACTTTCATTTGTGTTCCAGGATTGGTTGATATCCACACAGAGGTTGATCCGGCAGTACAACTTGGACATATGATGATGAGAGCGATGTACAGTGGGATTCATAGGTACGCATTGGATTGCAAGGAGGAGACACACTTAGTGGACCATGGAGATTCCTCTCCCTTGCAACAACACATAGTTCTGGGAGATCACCTTTACAGTAGGAACAACTATCTGAGTGATGATGGAGGGAGAGTGATTGACCAACAGTTTGTGGAGTTATCTACTGTTGTACCCGATAGTTGGAGTTTAGGCGATTATTCACCATGGGTGCTAGTGGATGAGCTTTTGGTCCAATCCTGGGGATTRACCAAAGCATATGATACTTTCCAGTCCTAYAGTCGGTTACAGATGTTTCTGTTGGATTTTCCCGATGCTTTCGTCATTGACAGCAGCRTAGGGGGAGATAGACAGTGGCATGAGACATGGAGAGTTGGTAGGTCGAGACCACCTGACAGGAGTGTCTTTATTGCATACAACAGGATAGGGGTGGATCATCAGAGACAAATAGTTGATACCTTGGGYGTGATGGTGAGCATCTTAGGCCATGGGATAGTAGATATCTCAGAGGGTGAYATAGATTCAGATTCTCATTGGGATGAGGATGGAGGGCTTCCGACAATTATCAGTATGACACATGAGCAGTTAGTGGGGATTGGAAGTAATGAACTTCCAATTTTTCCATGGGATCCGRGAGTCCATTTGGTTAGTGGGTTGTTTCATTTTATGATGGCCCAGGTTGCGCCAGAGAGCAACATACTTCACTCTTGGATGGTTTGAGAGGGCTTGTAGGGACTTGTTCTATGTGGCGAGACAAGTTCTCCCTATTGATACTCWTGATCGAGTATGGATGTGGTTGGGAAGATGTTGATTCCGTAGAGATACCTTTACAGGTTCAGCTTCTTGAAAACATGGCCAGTTTTCACAGGTGTTTCAGCATGAGGATCTAGGAGTGGGGGATCCAGTATGCATAGTTTGAGCAGACAGTCATGATCAGAGTAGTGCAGCGTTCGTGTGATGGTCCCTATCAGAGGCTAGCATGGGACCCTGGGATTACAGGGCTGGGCATTTCATTGACTGATGGAGACGAGTGGATCTTTGTAGGGGGAAGTCACTTTGACTTTCCAGTGAGCTTCAGTATTGGGGGGAGCACGTCACTTGTTGGTGATTCGTTGAGGTCTTGTAGAACCTCAATATGGCAACAACATGTTCAGTTGGTGGAGATCGTGTTGGGGTTGGTACGGTCTTGGAGGATAAACTTATTTTGGGTTGAGACTGTGTGTTATTTGCAGGAGACTCATGGTATTGATATGTTACAGGACTATATTTCACGAGGCATTGCAGTTCACACTTTGATATGGGATCCAGGGATTGGAGTGCTTGGTAGTTCAGCGTTTGATGGAGTTGAGTTTTGAGTAGAGCGGGTGCTCGGGGAGTTGACTGAGATTCTTTGGCCATTGATCATTCTAGTCATCGGGAGCATGTGGGTGTCATGCGTGGTGAGCACTTGGAGAGGCCACATCTTGAGGGGAATCTACCTTGTGTCACATAGGTGGATATGGGAGCCCGGTATCATATGTAGTTGGATTCAGTTATTGCTTGAGGACAAGCAATATTCCGGCAAGGAGGACTGTAATGTCCCCATTTTGGGACATTATAACATTACAAAGTGTTATGCCTACCAGAGTAGCCAGATAGGGGTGACTCAGAGTTCGGGCGATATTGAAGGGTTTTATTGGGCCCGACTTGCATTGTTCATCATCAGTATCCATTCCAGACAACTTGGCTTTGGGTCCGTTGCATTGTGACGATTTTTGTAATTTTGAGTTAATATGGGTCATATCTTAAATAAATTTACTAAGAAGGTCATAATGGGCATATTACTTGGGGAAACCTCTTAGTGTAATAGCTCATCAGAATCGGGAGGAAGAGCATTGTAGGATAAGATGATGAGAAGTGACTTTCAGTGGCTGGAGAAGCCATAAGGATGGATAAATCAATTTTTTGAGGTAAAATGGTTAATTTATTAATTAATTAAGTGATTTAATCAAGGAATAATAAAATAAAGTAAAAGTCACTTGGAGGGAAAAGTTCAACAACGAATTAGGGTTTCAGGAAGCTATAAAGGAATGGTAGAGCAACCTAATTCATAATTATGTTATGAATTGATGTTGAGATATTTGCATAGGAGGAGGAAATCGACTCCCTTGTTGTTTTGTCGGTTTTTGGAGGAAACCACCACCATCGATCGGTTTCGGTGTTGAGAGACACACCCTAGCCTATTGGAGATACCATCCAGGTATTTCACCGTGCATTACAGGTATCTAGTTCAGTGATTACACAACTCAGCTAGTGAGGGCACAGGGGTTAGAGAGAGGGTTTGTGTGGACGCTTGAGACAGTTCGGTATTTGGCTGATTCCTTCCGACCCATTAGAGAGCTAGCTAGGGTGCACCTATTGGGCCACCTGTTGTCACTTTCCAACGGTGGAATCTCCCGGAAAGCAGAAAACAGTCATTTAGGGCGGAGCTCTTGAGGAAGTACATTTCGGGTTCCAGGGGACATTCCGAAGTAGATAGGAGGAAATCCTTCCGACCCATTATAGAGGAGGCCGTGAAGATCGTTTTGAGCCATATATCGTCAGATTCCATCGGTGGGATCACTAGGGCACACTCCCACAACCCAAGAGGTGCGCAAACCTCCAGGGGGTGACATCCGGAGCTTCAGAGGTTGGATCTTCAGTCCGAAAGTCATTAGGATCAGCTTAGAGGCCAGGGCGCTTCTTTTGAGACAGTTTCCAGTCCATTCCGACGGGTATCACCATCAATGCGAGTTTTCCAGATCCTGCAATAGTTACCGTGAGTTGCTGGACTACTTTTTGACGATCTATCTGTGCATGCATAGACCGGCCTTCATGTTTCTAATCACAAGTATTTCTTATTAGTTGATTTGTATTCCAGTGACGATCCATGAGATCTAACTGATGATTAGTATATCTACTTCCAATTTATTATTGTATTTCCTGCTTTTTCCTCATTATATATATCAGTGAGTTGTGTTATGCTTCTTTCACATGCATTATCTTTATATTGCTAAAACACTTAATGAATTGAAACACACATGCGAAAATCACCAAGCATGTTCACACATTAATTCAAATGCATCCAGAAACCCCTAGAGTATCAGATTTCATTGGCAAAAACCGTAGTTCAGCAGTAGATATCCAGATCAGCTGGATCAAGGATATTTCAGTGGTATCAGAGTTGGTTTTCCTGCCAGCCTACAAGGAAAATCAGTGAGGAGTTATGTCAGATTATGTCCACTAAAATTCAACAGTGATAACTTGCACTTATACCTTTAGATGCAGTAGTAGGGAGGAAAGTTCAGATCAGATATGGAGGACAGCGTGAGGAATATTCGTAATATGCTTGCACAGGGGCGACAACAGTTGTGGCAGGCTATGGCAAGCCTTCAAAACAATATAGGGATTAATGGAGGTAGTGGTTCAAAGAGGCAACAAACAAGACAGAAAGGACATGATAAGGAGTTTGCAAATTGTTTGAGACAGTATCAGGAGCTTGGTACGGAATTTCATGCAGACATGTCATTCAAGGATTTTTGCACGATCAAACATCTTGAGTGGTATGAACCCCAACTATCAGGGGACAAGAAGGGGAAGGTGAACATTGTTGAGGTACATTATGACAGTGAGGATGAGGTGCATGAGAATGAAACCACAAATGTCTATTTAGAGCAATCGGATGAGGCTAGTGAGTCCTGCGCATCCGAGGAACAGTTGGATGGACATGATGATAAAGAATGTTCTTCATCTTCCCTACCAGGCAGTGTTGAGACTTCAACACTTCAACATAGTGATGACACTTGTGAGGATTCATATGTGTTGGCACTTGGACGTGATGAGATTAGGTGGTTGGATGACCAACGCTGGGGTATAGACATGGCTTTCAGCAAATCATGTATGGAGGATGATGAGCTTTATATGATGATAGTGACACATTTTTCATCTTCTCAGACACCTATGATAGCCACGGCACATGAGGATATCGGTAGCATTTCTGATCTGGTGGAGGAGCCTTGCGTGAGGATTGCACTCCAGGGACATGGATCTGCAGATCCAGGAGGAGAGGCATGACTTGGTGCTAGTTGACGAGACACATATCTATCAGTATGAGGAACGTGAGCCACCTCTGTTGGAGATTCCGTTGTTAGATCAGGTTGTGGAGACTGACAGTTTGATAGGATACTCACTTCCAGGACTAGTCCACAGTGATGAGGGTGCACTTTGCATGGGTCGAGATGACCATATCTCATGTCTAGACACATCTGTATGGGGTCCAGGTGCAGATGACATTAGCAGAGTGAGCGCACAGGAGGATACAACTGCCCATACAGGATACAATGCGATTTAGATGGGGGTAGTAGTTGGTGATGTTGTGCAGTGGCATACAGGAGGAATCGGTAGCACAGTGGACAGTGGGCCGTTCAATGTCTTTTCTTTTGAGGAGTGTGTTGTTGGGGATTCCATTATTGATAGTAGCAGTGAGGGGCATGAGGTAGAACCTCAACGGGACTGTGATCGGGAGTCACGAAACTGGATGAGACAGTTGAGAGTCAATGAGGACATGATTATGGCAACCACTAGATGCATGGATGATATGCACACATTGGTGGCATATTATTATTGGAGGGCATCGATGGCACATGATAGTTCAGATGGGGGAGTTGCCATGGATGACTTTCATACTCTTAGGGAAAGAATAACTATGATGAGGGCCGACTACCAACAATTGTTGATGGACACAGATTACCTATTGGAGGTTGGGGAGATGTATCGCAGGGCCCTGAGGGAGCAGGAGTTGGAGGTGGACCGACTCACTCATGAGTTGGTGAGCACACGAGGATTCTTGGAAGGCACACAGACAACCCTTCAAGAATCGGAGTCCAGATTAGATGAGCTCCTTGAGGAGACTGGTCAGAGATACACTATATCTATCTTGGCAGAGAGTCAGATCTGTTCCTCAGTTACATTGCTGGAGGATGTCCGGGTGTCATAGGGAACACCATTCATGGGTAGTTTTGAGACGGTCGGTCATACAGGTACACATGAGGATTCCAGAGGCAGGGGCAGTTACGATGACACTTTCATTTATGTTCCAGGATTGGTTGATACCCACACAGAGGTTGATTCGACAATACACTTTGGACATATGATGATGAGAGAGATGTACAGTGGGATTCAAGGGGACAAATTGGATTGCAGGGAGGAGATACACTTAGCGGAGCATGGAGATTCCTCTCCCTTGCAGCAGCACATAGTTTTGGGAGATCACCTTCACAGTAGCAACAACTATCTGAGTGATGATGGAGGGAGAGTGATTGACCAGTAGTTTGTGGAGTTATCTACTGTTGTACTCGATAGTTGGAGTTTTGACGATTATCCACCATGGGTGCTAGTGGATGAGCTTTTGGTCCAATCCTAGTGATTAACCAAAGCATATAATACTTTCCAGTCCTATAGTCGGTTACAGATGTTTCTGTTGGCTTTTCCCGATGCTTTCATCATTGACAACAACATAGGGGGAGATAGACAGTGGCAAGAGACATGGAGAGTTGGTAGGTCGAGACCACTTGACAAGAGTGTCTTTATTACATAGAGCATGATAGGGGTGGATCATCAGAGACAGATAGTTGATACCTTGGGCGTGATGGTGAGCATCTTAGGCCATGGGATAGAAGATATCTCAAAGGGTGACACAGATTTAGATTCTCATTGGGATGAGGATGGAGGTCTTCCGACAATTATCAGTATGACACGAGCAGTTAGTGGGGATTGGAAGTGATGAACTTCAAATTTTTCCATGGGATCCGGGAGTCCATTTGGTTAGTTGGTTGTTTCATTTTATGATGGCCCAGGTTGCGCTAGAGAGCAATATACTTCACTCTTGGATGGTTTTGAGAGGGCTTGCAGGGACTTGTTCTATGTGGCGAGACAAGTTCTCCCTATTGATACTCATGATTGAGTATGGAGGTGGTTGGGAAGATGTTGATTCCGTAGAGATACCTTTACAGGTTCAGCTTCTTGAAAACAGGCCCAATTTTCACAGGTATTTCAGCATGAGGATCCAGGAGTGGGGGATCTAGTATGCATAATTTGAGCAAACAATCATGATCAGAGTAGTGTAGCATCCGCGTTTTCGTCCCTGTCAGAGGCTAGCATGGGACCTTGGGATTACAGGGCTGGGCATTTCATTGATTGATGGAGACGAGTGGATATTTGCAGGGGGAAGTCACTTTGACTTTCCAGTGAGTTTCAGTATTGGGGGGAGCAAATCACCTATGGGTGATTCGTTGAGGTCTTGTAGTACCTCACTATGGCAGCACCATGTTTAGTTGGTGGAGGTCGTGTTGGGGTTGGTATGGTCTTGGAGTATAGATTCATTTCGGGTTGAGACCGTGTGCTATTTGCAGGAGACTCATGGTATTGATATGTTACAGGACTATATTTCACGAGGCATTGCAGTTCACACTCTGATATGGGATCCAGGGATTGGAGTGCTTGGTAGTTCAACGTTTGATGGAGTTGAGTTTCGAGTAGAGGGTGCTTTGGGAGTTGACTGAGATTCTTTGGCCATTGATCATTCTACTCATCAGGAGCATGTGGGTGTCATGCGTGGTGAGCACTTGGAGAGGCCACATCTTGAGGGGAGTCTACCTTGTGTCACATAGTTGCATATGGGACCCCAGTATCATATGTAGTTGGATTCAGTTATTGCTTGAGGACAAGCAATATTCTGGCAGGGAGGTCTGTAATGTCCCCATTTTGGGACATTATAACATTACAGAGTGTTATGCCTACCAGAGTAGCCATATAGGGGTGATCGAGAGTTCGAGAGATATTGAAGGGTTTTATTGGGCCCGACTT
>ML826626.1:30541-45623 GCA_009831015.1 Picea engelmannii
TGCAGTTGGAGAAGAGAGAGAGAGGCGCATCTTTGGGAGAGGACTTTCTGTACTTGTTTGAGTTATCTCTTGGCATTGTATTGGCTATCTATATTAAGGAAGTTTTGCTGGGTTTTCTGCCCCATGAGGGTTTCCCAGGATAAATGAAGTGTCTCTTGTGATTGTGTATTTCTCAATGATCTTATCTTATACTGTTGTTATTCATTGAAATGCAAAGAACTATAATAATGGCTTAAACATTAACACTAAAAACATAAATTTTTCTTCATATTGTTGGTTGTGTGTAGCTTTTCTAGCAAGCATATCTTGCTGGTTTTTGCAGGTTTGCAACAGGTTGAGGGGGTTATGCTACCCAAAATCATCCACACAACACTCCAAGACCCTTCTCTACAAGTGGGTAACAATTCTCAACCCTTTCTTGGTCTTTTCTAGCTCATTGTGCATAGATCTAGTCATTTTTGTTAATTTTTAGTAGTTCATAGGCTTGGGAGGAGGATTGGTACGGCCTACCTCCCACGTGTGGACTTAGGGTTAGCTTGTTCCAAGTTTTTATCTCACTTTTTACTCATTTGTAAGCTAGGACGTGGGGATTTGTGAGCATCTTTGTTAATAGTTTGTTCGCTTGCTCTTTCCTCACAACCTCATTGGCACAACAACGGTTGGCTTGCTTCCACCTTATGCCATTGAGCTATTTACCTTGCTTTTCATTTATTTTCCAAACTTTCTAAGTTAATAATTGCCTACACCTTGGGAGAGGAAGCCCCCAAAATCGTAAGGCTAGGATAAGTAATGTGTTGTTGTTGATCTCTTATGCTTCAATGGTTTAAAATATTCTAGATCTCCACACACTTTAATCCTTGGCTTAAGCCCTTGAGGCACAATCAACTTACTTAGATCTACTTGCATGCATTAGCTATCCGAATATATATCTTGTTTACATGCTTTAATCTAACACACTAAATGGTTAATGCTTAGATGGTTTAGCAAGTGTTTTTCTTTCCATATTATCATATCTTTAAGGCCACTTGCCATCACACTCAAGTAATGTTGTTGGATAAGTTGATAGTGTAGGCACACATCTAAATCTTCAAGCTTTTCACACTTCATGCTTTTCTCTTAATACTTTAACAAACATAAGATAAGTGGTAGTAAGCTTGAGCTTCCTCTTTTCTCTTTTGGCAAGTTGTCCTTGCCCTTGTGCTTTAGTTTTCTTTCATAACAAGCTACTCATGTTAATGATCTAGTGTATGGTGATAAACTAAATCGTTATTGAGCTCTCTTTTAATTCTTTATATGTGTTAATGCTCTTCATTCTCATTCTCAAATAACACACTTTCTAAGCTCATAAAAGTTTCGGTTTTGGCATTAATTCACCATTTTAAGGCAACTAAAAGTCACCTAAATACTCTTTAATACACCTAAAAGTCTAACCAATTGATATATCAACTTAATAGACTTAATAGGGTACCTTAGACCACCATCTTCACCATCTAAAACATGGATTGAGGAGGGCAACGAAAGGTGTTAGGCCGGGGATGGTCTCGTGGCATGGAGCGTCCTTTTCGTAAAAACTCAATCTTTCGGGCTGACCTAATAAGCTAGGGTAGGCCTTGTTGCCTCACTTCTTGAGCATTCAACAACTATTTGGCAACCGGGGGAGGAGGTTTTCGATGAAACACTTAATAAGGGTAATTAAAACTTTAAAATCTTAAGGAACCCTTAACTCACTAAGTAATCAAACTTTGGCTTAATCTAACTCATCTTAAGGTGCAATACTTGTAAACTTAATCTTTCAATCTCGTAATACAAGTAATGCTTTGTGGATAAAATCAACTAAGTGATTTAATCATTGTGGAACACTTGTGCTTTCAGTTTATAAAACTTCTAAGTGTCCTTGTGAATCTTTATTGTGTTGATGTTGCCATTAAGGGGCAATCCAATAGAGTAAGTGCTATTGGGGCATGCTTGGCTTTGATGTGTTGTTGATGCTCTTTCCGTGATATTCTTTGTATCCTGCACATACAAACATTACGTGGTTAGCTTGTTGTGTTGTATCATTGTATCTTTAATATTCTTTATTGTAAGTACTTGTATCTAGCATTCTTGTGGATTAACTATTCTTTTGTAATTTTGTAATCACTTTGTAACGAAACACCCTAACATCTAGTTGACGCCTTGCCCAACCTTAGGCACTAGTCTTAGTTGACCTAGGGAAATGTTTTGCTTGACATATAAACTCTTGCATCTTGCATGGCTGCCTTAACATCATAGGATAGACTCCCCCTAACCTTAACAAATTAAAATCAACTCCTAGAACTTAAACTCTAAATCTTATCTAGAAACTAGGGACTACCCCCCTTGGCTTCCCTAGGAGTAAGCCTAGACGGAAGAGATTCAAGCCAAAGTGACAGTGTGGGCTTTGAACTTAGGCATTGTGCCTCCAAGGACACACTAAGTGAGCAGGACTTGGCTCACGTTTGCAAGTGTGTATAAGGACGGAAACACACCTCATCCACTCACATGGCTTGGATTTGATTTCTCCCGAAAACATCCCACATCCAGTGAGCATTAGCCCAATAGGACGCCCTGTCACTTCCTCCAAACTTGGCTTGCAGATTAGTATAATGTCCTTGAGCACTTGTCCGGGTAAAAGGGGTTTTATGCACATGTTTAATAAAATTGATGATTAGATGTGATTGACATTGCTATGATCCCTGTGACTTATGAGCCCATGGAGGGCGTATCTGTTGATGTGTAGGATCATACTCGATGGACAGGTCCCCTTATGGACAGGTACACATGGGGAGATGATTAGTTTGGACCTCCATGGGGTTGAAAGCCCACCAGATGGATGCTGAGACCCCAGTAGGGGGTAGAGACAGATCAAAGGGTTTGCACTGGAGAGGAGGAAGATGCTCCACTAGAGGCAACTTGGCAGAGCCTTACCCAGGGGGGTTGTGCCTTTTCCACTAGGACGTTGGCCTTGGAAGGCCCATGACATCACCCAAGACATTCATGACGTCATCCAACACTTGTGGAGGTTTTGGGAGGCAATTGTGGCATGTGTGTCATGTTCCGGAGGTGCAAGGAGGCCTAACGTTTTGCTCCAGGAGGCCAACGTTGCTCTAGAAGGGGCTAACATCACCCTAAAAGGGCATGATGTCTTCATCTTTGATTGATTTAGGGTTTGATTTTGACATTTAATGTAAAACCAATACTATTATGTATTTTTGGCCTTGTCGGCCTTTTGTGACCTAAAATTTAATTAAGGTCATTGGTATGGTATAAGAGAGCTAAAACTCTCTTTTATTCATCATCTTTCACTCACACTTGTGTGAGGTCTGAAATTTGTGCCCTTCTTAGGGTTATTGGCTGAAATTCTAGTGCGCACTTGTTGAAGGAAGGCTTATTTTGGCTATTTTTGGCATTTTTCTTGGTGGAAGGTTTACAACTAGGGTTTGGCTTGATGAATGCATGGTAAATGTAAGTGAATATCTGCAATCCTTCCATTACTTGAATGGTTATAGTATTTTACTTTCATTTTGTTAATAAAATTGATGGAATAAACCCTAGGAAATAAGCACATGTTGGTGTCCTTATTTTAATTCCCTACTAGGTTATGCTAAAGAGCCTTTTTTATGTTGGAGACATTGCTAGGGTGTTGCCATTGCAACACCCTATCTTTTGTTCTCCATCCAAGCCGATTTTATCTTGTCACTGAGCTAAAGAAGGAGGAAAACGTGCTAAGGCCTAGGGTTGCCTACACCTTAGTAAGCCGTTTTCCCCTAGGGTTTGATGGTTGAAGCCTTGGCTTACCAACACTTCACCATCAAATTCTCTTTTCTTTAGCCATACTATTATCATATTGTTCCTTCAACTCTTGCTGCTACTTGTTGACTCCATTTTCCCTATGAATGCACTAGTCTAAGACCTTTTACTTGAGTGTTTTGATCACAACCTCCAAAATCTTTGAAGTTTGAACAACTACTAATACCTTCTAACCCTAACCTACTAACTTCATTGTTGCAACTATCCATTTGAGTTATAGTTATACTTTGCAGCATTTTAGCTTCTTTAAAGCAATTGAAAGATCGGCTAATGCATAGTAGTCTTTGCTTCTAATGAATGTTGGTATCGTAACATTGATGATAAATCGTTCTTATTCATTTTGAAGCATCTTAAAAGCATTTATTGTGAAGTAACATATTGTGATTATTGCTACTATACATCATTGATTTGCTTCGTCAAAATTATCAGTCAATTGCTTTATTTGAGAAAATCTCCAATTATATAAAGTACTAACCAACAAGTGATCTTGCAAATATATAGTTTCTTGTTGCTTTGTTCCGGGCAGGTACATTTCTGGTTATTATTATCTTTATTGGTTGTTTAGCCGGACTTTCTGATCGGTGGTGACTTGTGAGAGGGAAACATTTACTTAGCCTTAAACCTTTGCCTTCTCAAAACCCCAGGTCATCGGGGACGTCTCCCCTGGGCCTACCACTCGGAATAGAAAGAGATATTCTATTGAGGTGACAGTGATAGGATAGTCTCCAGTTACGTCAGTTTGCCTTTCTTTTACCTTTTCTTTACTTCCAAGTACACACTGTGCGATAACATGCACCATTATGATATTAGAACAACTTATTCGCCCTAATTAACTCCTAGTGAAAATAGGAAAATATTAGTGCATATAGAAAATAACCATTAATTCTATGCACTTTTATAAATTTGATACTCTTTCATAAACCATTCATATGTACTATTCTTCCCCCCTTCAAAAAGGCAACGTCCTTGGATGAATATTGATCCAATAATCATTAATTATTATCTAACTTCTAAGCTACTCATGTTTCAAATAATAACTATGAATCTATTTAATATCTTTATCAATCATTCATATCAACACTAATTTGCCATTATAATCACTAGATTGTCATTTTGATGTCCCATCGTTACGATTATTCTCTCTTTTAATAATGTTTTATTAATGCATGAATGCCTCTCTACCATGTAGACCCAAATATTAAAACTATCATATCAAAGGCAAAGTGTAATGATGAATTTTTATATATTTACCAACAAAATCAAAATTCATTACATCATTTCTCATTTTTCTCATTTGCCTTTAAAAAAAAAACCTTTATCTTTCCAGACCAACTATGTATTCAATTTTAAATTCTTTATTTTTAAACCATAAAGAGTATGAAAAAAAAGCAAAACAATCATTGATTGATTTGTCAAAATTTAAATGGTTCTAATAAATATAAAGTAAAATAAAACAGAAAAGCATGTAAAGAACATGTCACTATCCGAAATTAAATTTAGGGCCCTTCCCTTCTCTTACTTTGCAAATATTGATTCCAGTGCATGGTAGCATTCACGTCAAGTTGCTCAGCACTTTGATTTGATTAACTTTGTAGGTTCGGCCAACTCGTTCAACTATATTAAGGTTTACCCAAATAATACTATTATCATTTAGTCACGGTAATCATATTGACTTTCCTTGCATATAATATTTCAGTGTATCATTCCCAAATTTAATTATTTATTTCATACATAATTTTTGCTTTCAGGTATAGCTTTCTATTCAGCTATTTGACAACTTAATCTTAAAATTGTGTCTCTCGAGGAGAATAATAGGCAGGTGGGGGGAGGGGAGGGAATGTGTACTGGAGGTTGCTCAAGCTCGTTGTAGAGAGAGGTTGTATGCAAGAACGAAGAATGATGATTAATGTCAGGGGGGAGAGCAACATACCTCGGAAAGAGGGTGCTCTAGAAGGTTTTAGGTGAACGATGGAAAGCTTCATGAAGCTCACCTCTCCTTATGGCAAGAAAATTAGGCTTCTTGCGGTGGAGGCACCTGCAATCTCTTTGAGTGGAAGGGATGGAGGGTCATGAGATAGAATGAAGTGCAGTTGCTATGCAAGAGTTTGCAGTCCTTGTTATACCATCAATTCATGGGATAGATGCTAGGAGTAGGGACACGAGTATGATGTTGGATTGTGTGGGGGTAGGAGTCAGGTGTGGCCTCTGAAATGATCTTAGAGAGACAGTCATACTTGGGACCATTTGTCTTGAGGGAAGATAAATGGTGGGAGGTGGGGTCATCTAGGGACGGTGAGAAGAATAAGAACCAGCACACCCACAATCAAAGTGGATTGTGGTCCATGCGTGTTCTGCTGGGGCGAGGATGGGGAAGGAGGGGGGATCAAGGAGAGAGAAGGGAATATGTTCATTTGTGCTTTTCATTTGTTTTCTGTGTAGTCATTTGTATGATGTGGTACCACTTCCAAGTCAAGAAATTATGATTACTTTGAGATATAATTGGTCCCATCCAAGTTGCAACTGGCTTGCTGCTGTAATGGAATCGATTTGTCATCCTAAACTCGATTCATCACTCCCTCATTTCGCAGGCTATATGTGTTATTGAATGCACTGCTAGAAAGTTCAACCATGCAACAAGTGACATCATTTTGTTTAGCATTAATATTCAAAATAGATCCCATTCAAACATTTATTAACCATGGTTATGAGAAATTTGGACTGTTCTGCTTTTTTAACATTGCTAATATTTTAGTAATACGTTCCTAGGATAAAAATAGGAATATTAAAGGAACACCCATTTTAACTATACATAAAATACTACAGAAGTTTTATTTTCACCTTCTATGCAAAGAGGTAATATGTATGGTATGAAATATTCTATCTGTATAATGGCATCTAGCGAGGTAAACAATTTGAATTTAGATCTTGGGGAGGATTTCACAAAGTACAATTTGCAGTGATCTTAGAAAGATGATTGATTCTCTATAGGAACATTTATGAAATGCTTGCCCAAGCAACATTTGAGGGGAACCTGAACAGCACTCAGGGATTAGGAATTTGCTTCCAAGTAACTGTGTTTTTAATTTTTTTCTAATTCAGTCAACAGAATAATTGTCAGAAGCATTAATTTTTTTAGCCAAAGCCTGTTGTCTCACAGTCGGACATTACAACCATTGAGTGTTGACATATGATTAATTTGCAAGTATGTAATGATTAGTCTAGAAAATTGCAATTTGTACTTTAGTTGTAAAATTTATATTGATCTTATTTTATTTTAAAATCTAACATGAAACACGCTATATTTTTCTGTAAACTAGTTTTGACATTGGGGTTGTTTACATTTTTCATAATAAATTTCATCCAACCATTGCTTTGATTTTTTTTATTATAGATGGTTGACAGATTGGATGAAGGAGCCCTACCTCCAGAAATCGGACCTCTTGATTATCAAGGTCTTTACAAGGTGTGATAAATTCTGTTGCGCAACTCAACAATTTATTGTCTCATTTTTCCTAGTTCTCTACATAAGGTACAAAATCTGCAGAAGGAACATGTCAGGTACACTTTTGTATGAGGATGCTGCACAACAATTCTGGCAAGCACACTTGTTTGGGCCTAACGTCCAAAACTGTTATGTAGGTGGTAGCCAAAGCTCTCTTCAGAGCACACGTGGAAGGACAGCTCAAGGTAAATATTTTTAATATACTGGTTAAACGTGTTAGCAAGGTTAAAATATGACTGCATGTTTTTGGGAGTTGAAAATGAGATCCAACAAAATGTGCTTGCAGAATGAAATTATAACTGAACCTGAACGCTTTGTGGAGCTAGAACCGGAACTTCCACTTGCACTTTTAGATCAGAAGGAGGTGGTTTTTGGTTCATCTCAACTCTTTTGTTGTGCATAACTTAATTTTTAGTTTCCAACCCCTTGGACATATCTAGGGCATACTTTTCTTATCTTCTGATCACAGTGGCTGTGTTTGAATTCCTTTTCAGGCTGGAAAACGTCTTCTTCTAATTACAAACTCAGATTATCACTACACAAATAAAATGATGAATCACGCTTTCAATAAGTTTCTTCCAAATGACATGGACTGGCGAGATCTTTTTGAGATGGTTTGCAACTTGTTCCTTTATTCATAAGGAGTCAGGACATACTATTAAACAACAAAAATAGTTTGCAGTCAAGTTGTTTGTTGATGTAAATTACCTTTCTTTCAATATTGGTTATGGTATTGATTTATTTGTGTGGATTTATGCTTGATCTGAGGATACTAATTTCGTTTAAAGTTAAAAGTGTTGTGTGTTAGGTTGTTGACATGATTTTAAGATCAATCAGAGCTAAAAGCTTTGTATACTGTAGATAGGGAAATATTGTAATTTATAATGGAAACAAAAGCTTATAACAATGCTTGCATAGTGTTTTTACTATTTAGAACTAGTGAACTGCTTGAGTAGTGCTTTGAAATAAGGGTGGTTACAACAGCCAACTTCTTTGCTTGCTCATTTTGTAGCTGTTTTGCAGGTCATTGTCTCTGCCAAGAAGCCTGAGTTTTTTCAAATATCTCATCCCTTGTATGAGGTTGTCACAGAAGATGGATTGATGCGTCCATGTTTCAAGGCACGACCAGGTATTTCATGTGCATGCAGTGTTCTAGATTATGTAGATTAAGGATTCGATTCCTTATAGTCAACTTCCTTGTCAAATGCCCCGTCAGAGGTCACCAATCCACATCCAAATGTTAGTTTGTTGTTGGGATGAACCTAGAAACTCTCTGGTTCTTGGAAGAAATGACTCTAGTTAGAGACAATTGGTTTGTTCTCTCCTTGCCTAGTACCGTGTTCAACTTTTTTGTTATTCAAAATCACTTCAAAATTTTAAATAATTGGGATGATTTCCAGCCGATCAATTATTCTCAACTAAATTTTTGATCAGCAAGATGTGGAAGGAGAATGTGTGTGTTGTACTAAAAGTAAACAACTAACGGTTAAATGAACTGTGAAAAGTTAGAAACCAATGGCTTGTAGAGACAATAAAGAAGGTGGCAAATAGCGTAGCAAAAGTTGGGCAAATGCAATGAATGTAGGTGTATTGATGTGAATCCAGAAGAGGTTGAAACTTGAAAATAGAAGGGTCGACAAGTGCAATATGCAATAGAGAAGATACAAGCGGTCAGTCAAATGTGAAAAAGAAAGATCTGGTCAAAAGCATGAAGAGGTTGAACGTGAAGGCATTTATGATTGATGCAGAACAAAGGCACGCCAAGAAAGCAAAGAATGAAGGTTCCTTTTTTTTAATTTATTTTAATATTTTTGTGAAGTTTAGAAAATTTGACCTTCTTGAAATGTGATTTCAAGCTTGCCCTTGAGTTAAAGGGCTGGTCATATGGTGAAGTTGTTGCAGAAAAGGGGCTAAAGTATTTTTTGGAAAAAATGACATTTTCAAAGCCTTCAAATTTTATTCTTACAATCTCGGTGGATGATTAAAACCTTGTAAACTGCCATCACCCTAGTAAAATTAGGACTTTGTGCAATAGAAAGATATTTGGTGTAAATTTAGGGTGGTTGTGTGAGTTACTAAGATGTGTAAGCTGCCAAATTCTCAGTGAAAGAATGATTTTGTATAGTGGGAAGGGTGTGCACTGCGTTCACATGGAGCACTTTTAAGTGTGTGTGTGCCTTGTTTAATCTGGGGTGTGTTATCCCCTAGCCTAGGGATAACTAAGGAGATTATGTCTCGAGGCCCACAGGTCCTAGACATGGAGTACCGAGAGCCATATTGACTTGAGCTTGGCCTTGGAGGGCCCATCTTTCTTCTTCAGTGCCTCCATCCTGTCAGCAACAACAACATCCATCCCATCGACCTGGTCCTTCAACAATAGTGGGTCTTGCTCCATGAGGTAATGAGTTCGAGTATCGTGGTATGTGTCACTTTGATTCTCAAAACATTTGAATATGTGCATTTAATTCTTTTTTTGTTTCATGACGTGTGCTTGGACTTTATGCCTTTCCACTTGTCCACACCTGGGGGGAATGACAGGATGCCCTAGCAAGTTGGTTCCCTTAGGATTTGGGTTACCACTGGGTGGGTTCATGAAAGGTCATCGTCCATTCCCACCATACTTATCACTTTTCATCATCTTCCCTCTCATCCATCCCCAACATTGGTTCAGGCATTGGGTTTGCCAAGCTAGCAAAGAGTTGTACCTTACCTTGTGGGAAGAAGGGGCTAAAGGCCCAGAGGGTAAAAGTAGCTGGCAAAAGATAAAAGCCAAACCTTCAGATGCTTCGCCTAGGGATCCCTGAGAAAACAATAAAGGGCTTCTCAACAAGAAATGGAGGGACCCATAAAATAATAAAATCAAGACCTAGTTGGAGGATAGGGGGTCTCATCATGAGCCAGCCTATTAGATCCATGGGCATGTAACGGTATGACACTACCACTAAGCTGGTCACCACGCCAGGGTAGTGGCTCTTGGTGGCATAGCCAAGAGAAAGGGGGTCTCATCACGATCCAACCTTCTCATCTCCATGAAATGCTTGTGGGTAACACTGTCACCACTAGTCAGCATGCTAGGGCAGTGTCCCCCAATTATTCTCTTGAAAGAAAAAGAAATAAGATAAAAGGTAAAAGACATTGAATGGGCTTGGAAACATTTGCATCTATGACAAGGTGCAACTCATCGTCTTAAGAGGCACCCACAGGTAGGCCATGCATTTCCCTGTCATCATTACACCCACTGCTCAAACAACCCCATACCACCTCATCCACTTACATGACCTGGATTGGTCTTCACCTGGAAACATCCCACGTCCAATGAGAATTAGCCCAATAGGACCTCCTGAAAACCCTCTCCAAACCTGGCTTGTTGAATAGCATAACGTCTTTGAGCACTTGTCTGGGAAAGGGGGGTTTTATCCACATGTTTAGATAACTTGATTATTGGACGTGATTGACATTGCTATGATCCCTGTGACTTATGAGCCCATGGAGGGCGTACTTCTTGTTGTTGCAGGGCCACACCTGACGGACATGTACACATGAGAAGATGATTAGTTCAGACCTCCATAGGGCTGAAATCCCACCAGATGGATGGTGAGACCCCAGACAGGGGCAAACACATATCAAAGGCTTGCATTGGAGAGAGAGGGGGATGTTCCACCAGAGACAGCCCGACAGGCATGGACCCATGGGGGTCTTTCCCTCCCACTATGATGTTGGCCTTGGAAGGCCCATGATGTCACCTTTGTGACCCTTGACGTCACCCAACGTTAGATGGACACGATGGAGGCAATTGTGTGCCAAGTGGCATGTGTGGCTTGGTCCATAGGCCTTGGGAGGCCTAACGTTTTGCTCTTGGAGGCCAATGTTTCACCTAGGAGGCCCAACGTCACCCTAGAAGGGCATGATGTCACCTCTTTTGCTTGATTTAGGTTTTAATTTGTCAATTTTATGTAAAAACTGGATATTTCATGTAAACTGGCCATGTCGACCTTTTTTGACCTAATTTTGTAATTAAAGGTCATTGTAACTGTATAAATAAAGGTTTTTGCCCTTGTATTTTTAATCATCTTTCATCTCACACTAACTGAGGTCTGCAATTTGCGCYCTACTTAGGGTTTATTGGCTGAAACTTGRTGCGCACTTCTTGGAGGAGGCTAAATTTGGTGTTTCTTGACATTTTTCTTGGTGGAAAATCTTCAACTAGGCTTATTGCTAGATTATTCTTGGTGGATGTAAGTGAATTTCTGCAATCCTTCTTTGYTTTGAATGGTTATGGTRYATTTACTTTGCATTTATTCCAAGATTATGAAATTGCTAGTTKAAAACCCTAGGAGAACAAGCACATGTTATTGTCCTTGTCTTAACAAATTTTCACCTACTAGATTGTGCTAGAAACCCTACTTTCTTGAAGCATTGTGCTAAGGGCCCTACCATTGTAGCACCCTAGCATCCTTTGCTTCATCAAGCCGTCATTTACTTCATCCTTGAGCTAAAGAAGGAGGAAAACCGCTAGGGCCTAGGGTTACTTACTTCCTAGTGCCCATTTCCCCCCTAGGGTTTAGTGATGGAGGCCTTGGGTTACCAACACCTCAATCATTGACCTTCTTGTCTCTAGCTCTCACGTTATCATTTGTTCCTTCAAGTTTGCTGCTGCAAAGGGACTCCATTAGCCCTAAAAGACACTGATTTAGACCTTGAATTTGATTGATTGATGAAACCAACCCTTAAAACTTTTACCTCAAGCTATCTACTAACCTTTCCTAACCCTAGAGTAGTCTAATTCACTAACCTACTTGCTGCTGTTACAAAAGTAAGCTACGACCATTTATTACAGCAGTAAAAGCACTTAAAAGCAATTGCAAAAGTTGATTTTTACATTGCCTAATTAGCTTTTGACAACTACTAGTACATTGCTATTATTTGGTCATCATTTTTGGTCATTGTGAAGCTCTTTTAAGGCATTTATTGAAGCTATTATCTTGTAAACATTGCTGTTATAAAATTCTGTTTGCTTCATCTTGCATCAACTTATTGCTTTTATTTGAGAAGTCCAAGGTTTAGGAAGCACTGACATCAAATTGTAATTGCAAAAGATATTGTTTTCTTGTTGCTTTGTTCTGGGCAGGTACATCTAAGCATATCATTGCTTCATTGATTAAAACCTTGGGACTTTCTTATCAGTGTGACTTGTGAGAGGGGATACCTTTTATTGACACTTTACCCTTTGCCTTCTCAAACCCCTAGGTCATCGGGGATGTCTCCCCTGGGCTATCATCCCTAAATAGAAATAGGTATCTTATTAAGGTGACAGTGATAGGATAACCCCCTGTTATGCCAATTTGCCTCCCTTACCTTTTCCCTTCGGGACAAGTACAAATTGTGCAATAACATTTTGGCGCCGTTGCTGGGGAACACTGAGTCAATTCTCCTAAAAAACGACACTTTTCGGTAAGCCTTTCCTCAAAAGCCTTTACTTTTCAAAGCTTACTTGCGACTCCAGTGACAGTGATCCCCTCATCCCTTTGACAGTTTCAAGAAAACTATCTGGCGACTCCACAAACCTCGTGGAGGTACACCAACCCTCCCCAATTCTTTAGAAGAAAGCCTCCTCGAAACTCTCCTGTAGTAAAATCACTGTTTGGAGGCAATCTTCCCTTAAACACAATGTCTAGCACAGGAACTCAGACCGTCAATCCAAACCAGGCCAATAACCAAAAGCAATGGTCATCCAAGCTCTTCAAATCGCTAGACATGACAGCTATACCAGGCTACCCTAGGCAAATGCCCCCTAAGTATGAAAAGTGGTTGCCTAAATTCACTGGAAATGATGTGGTCAGTTCCGAGATCACATGAGCAATTTTTGGGCCTTCTTCCAGCTTCATCCCATCAATGATGATGTTGAAGATCTAGCTATGAAATTGTTCTCTGCTACCCTCCATGATGGCGCTAGACGCTGGTACAATGGTCTCCCTGATGCTAGTATTGAAACCATGGATAGGTTGGAGGAAGTATTCCTCAAACGATGGAGTGTCAAGGAAGACCCCAACATGCTACTGATAAGGCTAAATAACCTCTTGAAACAAGAGAATGAAATCGTTAGAGAATTCCATGACAAGTTTGAGAATTTGAAGCAAAAAATCCCAGTAAGCCATCATCCGTCTGATGGTTTCCTTCTCTTCCTTTATACCAAAGCCTTTATAGGTCAGCTAGGATATCTCCTCAAAGATAAAAACCCTTAGACAATCCAAGAAACCCAAGAGCTAGCTACAAGGATTGAAGACAACCTTTCATCATCTAGAGTCGAGCCTTTCTCATCCCCAAGAGTCAGAATGGACACTAAACCTAGGATAGTCCACAATGCTGAACCTACCTCAGACATTAGTGCTAGCTTGGCGAAGTTACAACTGACCGTAGATGGCATGGTAAAAACCCAAGAGCTGATGATGAATAGGATTGTCAACCTAGAAAAGACTCAGCAACAAGCCCCTAGGGTTCCTTACAAAGGGCAGTTCCAAAAAGGGAACCAAGTTTTTAGACCAAAGAATGATCAAGAGGTTCCAAATACTTTAGCCCCTGCAAATATAATGGATGAAAACCCTTGGTGCCTACAATGCAATGAGTCACAGTGGAGCATGAGTGTCCTTTCAACAATGGTAATCATGACCAAGTGAACATAGTGGACCATACCATTGAGGATCCTCAATATTGCCTTAATGTTACACCTGAGGAACATCAAGAAGGCATAAAGGAAGCAACCAGGAAGGCTAGGATGGAGGTGATAAATAACCTTGACCAAGAATCAAGAGAAAAGTTGAAGAAACAAGAATTCCAAGTGTATACTAGACAAAAGAGAATGAACCAACCTCTCTCTACTGGTCCTATGGTATCACAAACAAGACCTCCACCCATGAACATACTCCTTCCTAAGAATCCTCCCAAGACTGACAAAGTGGACTGAAATTTTGACTTTGAAGGAGCATTAGTGAAAATACATGTGACCATTCCCTTGAGAGAGGTCATCAAGGTCCCATCTGTCAAAGAAAGGTTTGAAAATTTCCTCAAAGGCTCAGATGGACCAATGGACCCTCCTATTATGTTACAAGCCGATCACTTTAGGGTTCAGTATGATGGACATCCACCTTTCTTCATGACCTTATTGATCAATAACAAATGCCTTAACAATTGTATGCTTGATTTAGGGGCAGGTGCTAACATGATGTCTTTGAAGGTCATGGAAAAATTGGGCCTAAAAGTCACACAACCTTATAGGAATGTGTGTGGCTTTGAGTCTAGAGCCATACCCACTCACGGGGTAGTTGAGAATGTAGAAGTATGCCTTGGAAGATACCTTGAGAGAGTGATCCACATGGACATTGTAGTGGTGGATGTCCCAGACGTGTGGGGAATGGTATTGTCCAGGAAGTTTGCTGTGATGCTGGGAGGCACCCTGGAGATGGATCTCACATATATTAATGTGCCTATGAATGACGAAACGATAAGCTGCCTCCCGAATGTGCCAATGACCAAAATCCATGTGCAAGAAATTGGTGATGACATTGGAACTAGTGAAATACATGAACTGATCAAAGAGAGTCCTCTTGCATTTTCCTCTGATGACATGCCTTTTGCTACAGAAGAAGACTTTGATCAGATACAATGGCTGAAAAAGGAGGAATATCAACAACTCTTGAACAAATATAAAGCTTCTTTGGGGCTGTCAAGTTATTGAAGAAAGGAGAAGATGACATA
>ML826627.1:13506-28669 GCA_009831015.1 Picea engelmannii
CCTCTATTAAATACATTATGTGGATCTTTGGATTCATCTTACAAGAGGTATTTTAGACTCTCGGTGACTATTGATATTCACTAATAACTCTTCATATTCGAATAGTAAAAAAAAAATCTTAATCTTAGATGGATTAGGTTTCCAAATATAAAAATAATGTTGCATTCATTGTTGAATCACCCAATGCCTCATCCAAACATGAAGCATTGGTTAAAAAAATCTAAACTTAGAAGATAATAGTGAGGAGAAATGTTTTATATTGTGTTCAACTTGGATATTTAATGGTTCATGGGAAAGAGATATGAAAACATATTTTTTGTATTTTGATGATAATAGTACTTGTTTTAATAATTGGTTATTAGCAAAAAATAAAATGAATGGAACTATGTAAGTAATGATGTTTATGAAAAATTGTATATCTTATGTGTAATGACTATACTTAATAATTTTGCAAGGTACAAATAAGAATATTAGTCATATTGTATATTGTATTTCTTTGTTTGGAAATACAATATTATTAGATAAACAAATGATCATATTCGATATGAATGGAATCTTGTTATATGTGATTTAGAAAATATTATTACAAAAAAAATATCATTGCCAAGAAATCCAAACATTGATACAAGTACAAAGATTTATTTTATCTGCACAAGGTTTAGATTCTTTTTTTAACAACACCTTAGTATTTTTGAGGTTGGTTTATGGACAATTGTGCAAAAAAAATGTGAATGAGTTTTCGCCATTTTTATTTGACAAAATTAGATTGAAATGGAGTAATTTAAATTTTTACTAACATAAGATGATTGTGACACCATACTATTAAAGGGTTATGTTGGTTTTGGGAATTCATATGTATATCTCATACCTTTAAATAAAGTTTGGGAAATCTAGAAGGGTGCTTATGATGCTAGAAATATAGTGATTGTAGACGATTTGAAAGAAAAAAGCGTGTTTGTAATGATGAAGGGAACTATGTAATTACAAACATCTATAATTGTGATGATGTGAATGAAGTCAAATCCCACTAGCACGATCGATTTTGATGGGCCTCGTTCTGCATGGAGACCTAGGTTTGATACCGAAAAATCCATCAATGCTAAGGGTTGGTGTGGACCAGGCCAAGTGCGATCCCTGGGTGATTTTGATGGCTTATATGCCCATGGATCGTTGTTTCTCAACCACATGCTACTCTCGTAGGTCATGAATATGCTACAAAAAAAAAGTTGATGTGAGTGACATGTATTTGTTAGATTGATTGTGGCATTTCTTGCTACATGTGAATGGTGTTAGCAATGTGAGATCTATTGTAAATACCATGAAACTAGATTGGTAAATAATGTTAGTAGTTATTTTTCTTAATATTTTCTATGCGTGATAACATTTTTATGGTTAATAAGGTCTTTGAATTTGTATATATTTAGTTGTGTGATTAATTTAGTAGTACTTGTAGATGATGTGTGACCAACTTTAAAATTTATGAATGATATAGATTACATGTGATGTAAAATTAACTGTGAAATTGGGGTTTGTAAAGTGAAAAAATAGATTCCAAAAGTGTAAAAACAAATTCCTAAAGTGTTTATATCAGTTTTCAAAAGTGAAAAACCAGATTCTGAAAGTGTCAATATCGGCTTTGAAAAGTGCAAAATTTGGTTCCGAAAGTGTCAATATTGAATTCAAAATGTGCAAAATCCAGTTTTAAAAGTGCTAATAGCAAATTTAAAAGTGCAGTTCTGGAACCCGATATTGGCACTTTTGGAACTCGATTTTACACTTTAAAAGGCCCAAATTTGGAATTTATAAAGGTTTTTTTTTGCCTATCTTTGAAGGTATTTAGATTGGAATTTAATCCAAATTTAAGGAAATAAGGGTTTTATTAATGAATATTACATATTTTGGATGATGAGTTTCAAAATCATATGTCATGATATACATGCTATATTATGAAGACATGCTCTCACCTTCGAGACTATAAAACTATATGTAGTATCTTTTCTCTTTCCTAGCTTTGTGGATGTCCAAATTGGATGTCTAGATGCAAACCCATGATTTTGGGGCCACATTAATGGATAATTTACAAAGGATAAGTTGTAGAGGGACATACTGAAAATATTGTTGTACATTGCATAGTAGTTCTCTAATCAAGTCCAACATAAGCTCAATCAATGCAAGTGTATATGTTCTTGTTCCCCCTCACTTAACTAATCGTTTGGAGTACATGATCATTTCCAACACGCCTACTAGTCTAGTGTTTCTTTAACTCTATATCATGTTCATATAGTTTCATTGGTGTTAAAGCTCTTTGTAGGTTAGTACTAAATAAAGGAGTAGGTTTGGACTTTTAGGTAATGATGTCATCAAGGATTCCTAGACAAGAATGAGAATGACTAAGTTCTATCCTACTTCCAAGACAATTAGCTCCCTCTCTCTCCTTTGTTTGACTATCAACCCCCATGTGCCCTCTTCCCTCCTTTACTCTACCCATTTGAGCTATAATTTTCTTTTACAAGTTTCATTTATTCTTTTGTTTTTTTGAATGTGAAGGGTCTTTGAACATCTTAATTTACAAGGTTTATTTTTCCTAGAAATCTTCATATCTTAGTGGCCTAGAAATATTCTAATTGTATCATGGTTCTAAGCCCCACTTTTACCAACTAGCCATCATTTATTGAAAATTGCTTACTTATAGTTCCCCACTTTATATAAGCATTCTCAATACCCATCCACATTAGTTACAAGTAGTGTTCAATTAATAAATCATGGATAAATTCACTTTTAAGGGTTGAAAAATGTTCAGAACTTTTTTGTATAGAACACTATTTTGAATAAGACACTATTTGGAAAAAATTCACTTGTACTGCAAACAACCATCTTGGAATATTTATGTTAACTCACCACTAAACATTATTCACCACATTTTTGATACACCTTCTATAATATTTACCCTGACTATGTGTAGGGACTCCTTAATGTACCAAACCCTGTAATGAAATGGTAAGATATCATAGCTAAATACTTAATAAACAAGGGAAAGCTACATAGAATCTAGTCTATTCCTTTGCTAAAACAAATGAATGAAATGAGTTCTCTACACTATGGGAAAAAACATTGAAGATGAAACTACCATCTCATACAATAAAGAGCCTTTATTCATCACTTACTAAATAGAAAGATTATATACTATTGTAACTTAAAATATTAAAATTCTAAGTTTTCTAAATCCAAACCCACCTCATATTAACAAGCCAAAGCCACTTATGCAAGGGATTGATTTAAAAAAAATAAAAATAATAATTTTTATTGTCCCAATGAATTTCAAGAAAGAAGCAACAAAGTATAGGTAGAGTGGGTATAAGCCCCATTTTCTTGATCAAATTATTTGAGTAGGTGTATTGCTATATGATAGAGCATGGGCAGTTGAAGGTTTATGGCATGGGTAAATTGAATGCGTAGATGTAAATGTTACATATAATCATGTACAACTAGCTTAATAGAGCACATATTTCACATTGGAATGAATCGATGTGTTATGAATTCCGTGTGCATCCAACATGTAAACAACATGTGTAATATAGAGGAAGCCCTAAAAGATAAAAGAGAAAAAATTATGAAAATGATAAAAGGAGGATGATGACTAGGGAGAGGGGGTGTGGAGAAGTTACATGGAGGATGAGACAAGTGGGTGTATATACATGGAGGATTAGAGACAAGTGGATGCCGCTACAAGGAAATAACTTAAAATATTATAATACATAGCCTTGGGAAAGTAGCCTAGACGCTTTGATGGTGTGTATGACAAGAATAACACCGGAGCATATTAAAGATTTAATTAAATATGATATATAAATATATCAACATCAACTAATATGGAACAAACGTGTTTCCATGGATCCATGCACATTGTGCATTCGATGCAAGTCCTAGGCAACTAGATTCAAAATCATGCCTCTCTTCACCATAACCCCAATCGTTTCTTTGTTCCTCTAGGAGGAAGGTGAAATGCTAGACATGCTTCAAAGAGATATTTTTGATGCCTCTGGTTGCTCACTTTACCTATGTAGTTAATTTCTGCAAACCTTAAGGATTACCCATAAGCCCTCCTTATGAAAACTAGATATTGGGATTTGGATAATATCAATTGTAGAGAGAATGAGGACTTTAGTATAAGTGTATCATTTTGGTTTAATTATGCTTCAATCTTGCAGCCCATTTCTATAAGAGTTTTAGTTTAGAGTTTTATTTAGTTTAATTAAAAATTGGATTGATATAAATGGTATAATAAAAACTAGATGTATATAAACTATCCAATGAGTTTGGGTTTTTCTATTACAACATTATTTAACATAGTAATGCATAGGGATTTGATTGAGAAGGGTAGCTCTGTAGCCTCCTTATCCAAAATTTAAATGATAGGAATCAAGAGTATTTCTCACTAGATTTGGCCACTAGTAACAACAATAGAACAATTTGAGTGAAGTCAAATTATGGAGCATTACGAGGGAAACTATCATCCGTTGAATAACAACCCTGGGAATAACTATGCATAATATTATTGGATTGGATTTTGGCATCTTAGTGACTATGCTTATTTATATTTTTCAAAATTAGAGATACCAAAGGTATGACATATTAGGTTTACAATTTGACTTTGATCTTTGAAGACAGGGAGGGAACGACTTGTGGAATATGACGACTTGTGGAACATGATATTAAATAGGGAAGATGGCTTGCTAACCATTATATGTTAATTAGTAACTTAACATGAATTTGATCTTTGAAGACAGGGAGGGAGCGAGGGAGCGACTTGTTTCATGTTAAGTTACTAATTAGCATATAATGGTTAGCAAGCCGTCTTCCCTATTTAATATCATGTTCCACAAACTTTAAGAAGATATTTAACCTTTAGAAAAATTCAAATTTAAAACTTAAACTTTAAACTTTGGCAAACAAAGCAAAATTTAGTACTAAATTCTAAAAGTATACAACAAAGTAGGAGGAGGAAATCTCTACCGGCATGCTTTCACTCCAAGTCAGTTTCTATGAACACTGGGCTGCTAGGGATGTTTGTGATTCACTTACTTAGTTTGTTATTTAATTTCATGTCTTTGTGGATGCATAGAATTTTGTTGATAAACTATAAACATGGTTATTTATGAATTAATTAATTTTTTATCTTTTGAATGGTTTTTTATATGTAAATCCAGAAAACTATTTTGTACTGGGCTTTATTAGAGTTTTATGAGAAAAAAAAATAAAGAATAACTCCCTCTACATATATGCAACTAAAATTTGACACTTTAGAACTATGTAACAATTAAAAAGGTGGAAGCTAAATCTTCTATTTCATTGATTTCATCAATTGAAATTTTTACCAATTTAACCAAGACACCATAAAAGCCACATATGCAATAGCTTAAAACATATGGAATTAATTTCATGAATTGTAATTCTTAGCAATTTATCCAAGACCATCATAAAAGCCACATATGCAATAGCTTAAAACATATGGAAAATATTTGTGCAGGATTTTTCAAATATTGTCATTTGTGTTGAATATACACAAATTGTGAAAACCTTGGGATTAGCAAATCTCTTCAAAGAATCAAATATAAAGGAATGACTGTAATCTCGACAAGCAAGCAAGGGATGACTGTAATCTTATCTTCGACAGAAAAGCCAGCAAGATCTCAACCTGAATTCACACTTTCCACTATAACCGGTATCCCGTGTTGGGGGCTGAGAATGAAGAATGCCATCGGGGCGTGCCTGTATGATGGAGTAAATGTGAATTTGAAGTGTTTCAGGATGATGGACATCGCCACCTTGGCTTCCAGAACCGCAAAATTCTGGCCAATGCACACTCGCGGCCCACTCGAAAAGGGAATGAAGGCAGATGGATGATTGCCTGTGGCTGCTGCTACTCCATCTCTGAAACGCTCAGGCCTGAACTCATTTGCATCGCCACCCCAATACTTTGGGTTTCTGTGTACTGATAATATGTCTACCATCACACTCACACCCTTGGGAATCACCATTTCTTCTCCCAATTTCAAGTCCTTAAATGCTTCTCTTACGATGTTTGCAGCTGGGGGATATAATCTCAGCGTCTCGTTCAACACCATTCCAATCTGCACAGGAGGCCCAATCTTTTTAGTTAAGATCCAAAAAAACTAGAACTGTAATTGCATTGCAAGTTGTGAGGTGATTCATCAACTCTTCTCATCTGTATGAACATTAATTCAGATCCATTTATATTACTTACGCACCCTGGACACTAACTCAGATCCATTTATACTTACTATTTTCAACTTCCCCGAAGATTCCATGGTAAGAATATCTCGATTTCGATCAATTAAGATAGCTTCCTCACGAGCTTTATCTTGCCAGTCGGGGTGGAGAGCCAAGAGGAGTATTGCCCATGATAGCAAAACGCTTGTAGGATCCCTTCCAGCCAAGAAGAATGTTTTGCACTCGTCCATTAATTGCTGTGTTGTGTACTTCACTCTCTCGCTGTCATCGGTGGAGCAGAGTCTGTCTACTTCCCGCAGCATAAGACCTAGAAGATCATTCCCATATGACCCAATTGCTCGTCGTTCCTCAATCACGTTTTTTAAGTTGTTCTCCAGTCTTCTCATTCGTTTCCATATCTCCTCGTTTCTTGGGGTAGGAATGTATCTGTGTAAATGTAATTTACCCTCAGATTATAATAGTACCGTACAGAACATTCAATCTCAGGAATTCATCACTACAGAGATTTCATTCCATTTCTTGGGCAAACAACCTTTTGAAAAGGCCAGGGGATAGAGTTAGGATCAGATTTTACTTGGCAAACAATATCTATCATTATTGATAAAACAGCATTTATAATAGTTAATTGCATTTGGAAACATGAACTAAAATTAACTAGGCTAGCAGATTTGGAACCTGTGAGTTGTTTTGAACCCGTACATAACGCAATAAACATAATATTTATTATTATATTATCTACTGTTAACCTTGCCAACCTTGTCGTTCATTTAATTTGGAATGATACTTTGAGGCCATATCATTGTTAATAGGAATTCCATTTGAGAATTAGGAGGAACGATAAGGAATTCCATTTGGGAAGGAGGAAAGATATAATTTGAGTAGGGGAATCATTGAAATGAACTTTTTTTTTAAGAAAAGAAATGACATCATTAACATGTTCAGGAGTGTCATACACCTAGTTTAGAGTTTTGTAATAAAGTAGGTAATGATGGTTGAGCAGTATTAAGGAATAAATTTAGATCATTAATAGGCAATGATTGTTAAGTGGCAATAGTTGGTCAATCACTTTCTAGTTGTTTCCAAAATGTAAAATTGGAAAATTATAAATGGTTTATGGTTTTATTATGTCTATTTATTTAATGCCAATGTGGAGGAACAAAGAGTGTGAGTTTTAGCTCACTGCTATGTTGTTGAAATTTCTCCAAAATCCTTAGGCTATTGGTGAATACTCTTGTTGGGAGCATGGGTACTCTATAATGTATTGTACCCATTTAGTCATTGAATAATGGGGTTTTTTTCTGTGGGAAGGGTTTTCCCCCAAAAATCATTGTCTAATGGTTCTATGTTTCTATAATTTTTATCACTGTAAATGTGTTTATATAATTTCTACACATTCTTCCCTCATTGATTAGTGTAGGAAGCATATTCCTCACCTTCACTTCCTCTCATTTGATATCAGAGCTTGATCATCTTGCATCCAAGGAGTTAGGGACAACATTTTTTGATGTGATCTTAGCTTGAGTGAGAGCTTGCACAACATGAAATATTGTTGTAGGGAAATGGAAAACACATCTAGATTAGAAATTGAAAAACTTAATGGCACTAAATTTGAGATATCAAAGCTTAAGATGGAGGATCTTCTTGTAGATTGAGATCTATGGAACCAAACCCATTGGTATGAAAGATCAAGAGTGGGTGGTGTTGGAGAGAAAGACAAGAAGCCTTATGAGGATTTGTTTGGCCGATTTAGTATTATTGAATGTTTCTAAAGAAAAAAATACAACAACTCTTTGGAAGAAGCTGGGATTTGTATCAAGCTAAATCCTTGGTTAATGAACTTTTTCTATGGAAAAAGTTGTTTTCCTTGAGAATGAGTGATGGTAATTCTGTAGTTGAGAACTTGAATGCATTTAATATTATTTTTAACCAATTGATCTTAGTTGGAATGAAGATGGATGAGGAGGATCGTTGTATGACCCTTTTGCGTTTTTTTCCAGATTCACAGTACAAAGTGGTATTGGCTATTGGAAGCATTGTAAAGACATTGGTGTTTGATGAGGTCATGGATTCTTTACTCTTAGAGAAGGTGAAGAAAAAATATTCTAAATCCATCAATGAGTCCTTCACTATTCATGGAAGATTGCAAGAGAAATAAAAAGAGAGAGAAAAGAGTAGATCCAAATCTCATGGGACACATAACTCACTTGGAAAATCCAAGGAAAAATGTTGGAGCATTGACAAGGTTGGTAATTTCAGAAGAGATTGCAAGGAAGAGAAAAAGAAGAATAAGAATGAAAAGAATGATTCTAATGATGATTCTAAAAAATCTTCTCCAAAGGATGGAAGAGATACCTTTGTTGCAACTTTGGCAACCAATGCATACCAAAGTGCATGGTTGATAGACCTTGGAGCTTCCTTCCATATGACTTCCCATTGGCAGTGGTTTTCAATGTATGAGAAATATGACAGTGGTGTGGTATATCTTGTTGATGACTCTCATATCAACATAGTTGGTCATGGGAGAGGCTTGATTATATTCTTTGATGACATAGTAAAGGGGATCAATGGATTTTTTCACATACTGGATTTGACACAAAACCTACTATTAGTAAGCATACCTAATGATGCAGGTGTGAAAGTTATTTTCTTTGACAAAGGATGTAAGATGGTCCAAGGAGCTATCTTTCTCACTAAGGGTGTTTGATTCCACAATTTGTTCTAGATTGATACATCCACTATTCAATGTAATAATTCTTGGATTCCTGCAAAAAGAGATTTATAGGTCTACACCTTCACAATCATAAACTATATCTACTTTTGATGGTCATGTTTTCTAGGTACCTAAACATGCTCTTTTCTTAGAAATAAAGTTACTTGTAGAGAAGACAATGCAATGGCACCAAATATCGGGGCATATAGGTGAGAAGGGTCTATGGGCCCTTGAAAAGAAAAAATCTTGTCAGTGGATTGAATGATTGTGCTCTTGAATTTGATTTTTGCTAGAATTGCATATATGAAAAATAGAACCATTTTCAATTTTATTCTAGTATGGGTGTATTTTCTTAGAACTAAATATGAGATTTTTAGTCGGTTTAAGGAGTTTAAATATCTCTTGGATAATCAAACCAGTAGGAATATTAAGGTGTTGAGGATAATGGCAACATTTTTTATTCTGTAAAGTTTGGTAATTTTTGTGAGTATGGTTTTGAAAGACATATGGCATTTCTATATACTCCTCAACACAATGGTTTTGGTTCTTGTAGAACATATGAATATAACATTTATGGAGAGAGATGGGAGTATGCTTAGTGGGGGCCACTTAGAGAATATGTTTTTGGCATAAGCAATTGCTACTACATGTTATTTGATTAATAGGTCTCCCACATAATCTCTTTTGAATAAGACCCCTATGGAGGTTTTGACGAGAAACAAACCCTCACATCAACATATTTATGTTTTTTGTTGTGAGGCATATTCCGATGTGCTTAAGTAGAATCAATCAAAGTTGGATATAAACACTGTGAAATGTATTTTCATTAACTATGGCATTGGTGTGAAAGGGTACAAGATTTGGGATCGTGTGGTTGGAAATTTTTTGTATAGAAGGTTCATGCTATTTTTAGAGAAGTTAATCCTTCTTCCACATTGGTGCAACCAGAAGAGGATGAGAAGAATCCAATGGTTCAACTACCACCCAAGATCAAAAAAGATGAACAAGAAATCCATATTGGACCTCATGAGGATGAGGGTTTGAAGACTTTAGAAGATGATGAAGGAACTCCACCTCAAACATTAATGAGGTCCACTCGACAAATAAGGTAACTGGAAACAAGTAAAATTATAGTAAAATTGATTTCAAATGTACATTTTCTTTATTTGCTAACATCGATAAGCCTAGAATTGTGAAAGAGGCAATGGAGATGGAAAATAAAGAGTCATTGATATTGAACATGGATGAGGAGATGGTGCACTTAGAAAGATTCCCGATACATGGGATTTGGTACCATTTATTGATGGATAGAAATCCATTGGATGTAAGTGGGTATTAAAAAAGAATATCAATTTAGACGACTATGTTGAAAAGCACAAGGAAAGGTTGGTTGTGAAAGGATATTCCCAGACAATGATTGTTGAGCAGTAGTAGAATGTAGCAAGGAATAAATGAAAATCACTAGCAAGCAATGAATGATAAGCAACAAGACTTGGCCAAAGGTTTCAGATATGTAGAATTGGAAATTCATAAATGGTTTATGGTTTCGTTATGCCCATTTATTTAGTGCTAGGGTTGGAGGAAAACAAAGTGTGAGCTTTAGCTCATTGTTATGTTGTCAAAATTTATTTGGAATCCTTACGCTATTGCTAAAAAAAATTGTTGAGAACACAGAGACTCTGTAACTTATTGTAAACATTCAGTTGCTAAATAATACATTAATTGTGTTTTAGAGTGTGGATTTTTTTCACGAAGAAAACAATGTCTAATGGTTCTATGTTTCTGTGTTGCCTATTATTGTAGTTGTGTTTATTTCATTTTTGCACATTTTTCTGATTGACTAGTGTAGGAAGTGTATTCAGCTCCTTTGCTTCCTTTCATAGCATAGGTTCATCTTAGCTTCTAATTTATTAAGACTTATTTACATAACACATCTCTTCCACTCCATGATATAGAGTGCACTTTACTTCGCTATATGTTATGAGCAATGCCAATGAATAAGGACAAATAACATTAAGAGGGATGTCATTGGGAAAATGAACTCCCTTATAAAAATGATAATGAACAATACTCTAATTAAAACCATTGCTGAAACAAAATCCCTTGGGAGAGAGGAATCTAAAGCCCTTACCAAGTTTAACATGTCCCGTCTTGATTGAATTGGTAGGAGGGTTTATAATCTAAACCAACTAAAAGGAATAAGATATAAACACTAATACATGGCAACAACAAATCTGAAGTTAAATAGTAGAATAGAACCATCTTAAACCACAAAAGTATGTGCAAAGTTTCAAGTACTTCAAAGACTTTTAAGATTAAGAGGAACACGAATATGTTTTTTTGCAATGAACTCAATTTATTGTATGTAAGGCCATTTAACTCTCAATCTATTAAGCATAAATAAGAATTAAAAGAAGGTATAAACTTTTCAATACTTATATTTAAATTTAAAATGACTTAACATTATTTTACAAAAAAAAATATGAACTTTTCAATACTTATATTTAAATTTAAAATGACTTAACATTATTTTACAAAAAAAAATATGAACTTTTCTATATTTATATTTAAATTTAAAATGTCTCATCACTATTTTTACAATTTTTTTTTGTAAGTTTTATCTTTTATATAAATCATATTAAAAAAAAAAATGCAAACTTCTCTGATTGCTATAAATTTACACTCTTTTCATTTATATTTAAGTTTGTTAATTAATTTATTTTAACTTTATTTTTCCCATTAAAATTTGGACAAAAATCTATCCCATCACAAGCCTAACAAGCATCTCACTGTTCTCCTCTTGGACATACCAACAACCTGACTGTAGAAGAAATGCATTCATCGACTCATAAATTGCAACATAAATTATCACCATAAACTTTCTAGGCTATGATATTGTAATGAAAATAAATTAAGAATAGTTTATTTTGTTGGGCTGATATGATAACTGTGAAAAGCTTTATCCAAAATTTCTTCAAATCCCATCAAATTAAATACTGATTGGGCTCCTTTAAAAAAAATAAACCTCTTATAAACCCAATCTGGCAACTGGCGAGGGAAATTAAATGCTGATTGGTCTTATAAACCAAAGATAGCGAGGGAAATTAAATGCTGATTGGTCTTATAAACCAAAGATAGCAGTTGACTGGATAAATTAAATACTGATTGGGTTTTATTTTTAAAACAAACAGTTTATAAACTCAATCTAGCAATTGGGTAGGGAATTTGTAGTTGTACCTGCTACTTGGCATCCATAGAAACAGTAATGACTGCTTCATCAATTCTTCCAACTGCGTCAGATCTTCGAACAATTCTTCTTTTCCCAGTTGCCCATCGCTCAATCCAAACCCGGCCTTCAAAATAATGTCGCCGGTTAGTCTTTGCATATATCTGGTTACCTCAATTTCACACCGCCCCCCTCTGGCGTTTGCTATAATCTCGCCCCATTCATCTACCAATTCTTCGGTACATTTAGATATGAGGTCAACGGATGCCTGCAAGAGTAGACCGAGTTAGCAAGTATATTCATCATATCATCAAGAAAGATCATTAACTAATAGTCATATTCACCTTGACTTTCTCCATATTAAAGGCAGGCGCAACGATTCGGCGCTGGTGAGACCACTGCTCACCATTAACACTAAACACGCCTTTCCCGAGCACAACTGAAACCATTTTCTGGACCAGAGTAGGCCTTCCACAATCATTGATGTGCTTGGAAGATAGAAGCTGCCGGATCGATTCTGTATCTGTCAGAACAATCCTCGGTTCGTGACCAAACCAGATCACAAATTTCTCTCCTGCACAAAGTAATTGAATTCCAGATCTTATATTTAGGACAAACAAACAAACAATCCATGACCAGTATCGATAAAAATTACTTGCGAAGTACAGTACCGTATCTTTTGGACCACTCAACCAAATATGGGACAACTCTTTTTCTGAAATTGTGATCTACGCAGGCCATGTCTGTGCGCAACTCCTGCTGCGTCATGTTCGCAATATCCAGATGATTGCCGAGCATAAATCGTGGGGGAGGACCGTTGAATCCGTGCTTTTTCAGCGCTCCATGGATAGCCCATGGCGTCCATAGATATTTGACGAAGAAACGTAGCAGACAATGGAATATTACAGCGAAAAATAGCGTGAATAGCAGACTACTGATACCACCTTCCGAGACACCAAAGACACCCATGAGGAAATCGGAATACAGAAAATTACATGGAGGACATGACGAGTCCTGTGGAAATGGAGATAATTGGAGGACATGACGAGCCCTGTGGAAATTGATACGGCCGTGCTGGTTCGTGATGTCATTCATCAATATTCTAATAATATATTTTGTTGCTGATGTTATCCATCAATATTGTAATTATGCAGAAGGCATTCTTTAGTGTTCGGTTTTGTAGAAACCTGTCAATTGGTTGACAGGTTTTCTAAAACCATCATCCAAAACCACCTTTGTACAGCTGTACATGTCCTCCCGCACCAAGAAACAAGCAAACATGTGAGTTCATTTAAAGATATGTCAAATCTATTTACAGTTGCCAACACCCCCACTTTGTTGGGCGAGCAATATCCAGCCCGCTGCAGAGTCTTTAAGACTCTGCAGAGACCGGATGACCTTGCAACAAGTATCCTGCCATGGCTACACATCAACGATCACCTCCACGTCAGCAGTGGATCCAGCCTGCCCTTTCCCGGAGCACCATTTCTGTTTCCTGTTTGCGAGCAGCATTTTCGATGTAGAGGGGATCCGCGTCTGAATGTACTCTGAGATTTTGTATGCTGATCGAGGCGCGGCTCGCCATATCCAGCTTTTATAACCGGTTTTAATTATCCAACTACCCATCAAATTGCCTTCTAGATGCACTGTTGAATCGAAATTTTAATCAAATTGGCTGATTCTTCACGACGGATTCTTCACTGGTCTCTGGAAATGCTTTTGGAATCACTCCCCTCTACATAGGGTGGGGGCTTGATGGTCTGTTCATGCACACACCAGTTTTCATCTATCATTGCATTATTCTTTGATTATTTAGCTGGCGAAATAATATGAAATCTACTTTAAGCGAATTGTTGTTATCTGTGCTTCGGCCATTTTCCTTGCAGGATCTGTTTGGTTTGCGTTGGTTTGCGTTGGTTTGCGTCGGAGATGAAAGCTTTGCACGATAATTGTGAACGTTTTGAGTCATTTCCTCCTGGACATATATATTCCAGCAAACAAGGTATATTAAGGTTCCTTCTTGATACTGAAATTTTATGACTTCAGTCATATCAAATTGGCTGATTCTAGGTGACCGCTACACGGATTTAGTTCAAAGCATAGGTGACCGCGATTCGGGGGAATCTTCCAAGTGCATCTGGATACAGGTTAACAACTTCATTTCTTAATTTATCCATTTATCCATTTTTTAATTTATAAATTATTTAGGTTAACAACTTTACTTTCCATTCTTTATTGTAAATAACTTCTCCATTTCATAATTTATGTATTATTTTTTATTCCTTATCTTATCAATTTTATCTTTTAATTATTAAATTTATAAAATCTTCATACCCACTTTTTTAATTAATATATATATTTTATTCCTACCTCCTTTAAACTAAATTTAATAATGTTTTTATATATTTTATATTAACTTTTCATTTATATATTTTTCATTTTTATTATCTTACCTTTCAAATTTTAACGATATAATTTGATGAGTATTAACAAAAATAGTAATTATTCATTAATAATAACAATAAGAGCACAGGGAGCGACTTATGCAATAAAATCACATAAGATCACATAAAAATTTTTTATTGATAAAATKATATTAATATTAACATAAATATTATATTAAATTAACTTATATTAATGCTATAATGCTATATTATAAAATAAAAAATAAATATTATTTTTTTTAATAATATTATTATTTTTTTTAATAATATTATTATTTCTTTTTAAACATAATTGATATATTAATTAACTATTAAAACTAAAACAATGGATGTGTTGTTTATATAACAATAATACTATTTTTTATGGTTTTTTTTTAACTCATGAATTGATGATTATCTATATTTTATTTTAGTTTTTAATAATTTATTATTTTAATAAAATAAAAATATTTTTTGATAAATTATTAATGAATGGGATGTGCTCTTTATGTAATAATAATACTATTTTTTATGGTTTTTTTTTAACTCATG
>ML826627.1:29298-45948 GCA_009831015.1 Picea engelmannii
CATCGATTCTATCAACCCATGTAATTTGCACTAAAATCAAAGATTTATGACATGTTGATTTTCTTTGACTTATGAAGAAAGTGTGGAGATCATGAATGATTAAAAGTAAATGTCTCATTGTTCTATGTTCTACTTAATGGTTTCTAATTATGATTATGCATATTCCAAAAATTGTTCATATGTGTGGAAAGGTCATCCTAGTAAATACGCGTCATGGAGATGATTCCTCTTCATGGAGTTTCCTTCTACTTTGAACTACTTGTAGAAATATACACTAATTATTTTTCAATAAATTAATACGGGATTAAGCGTCAATCAGCTTGCATCAACCTATTTACTTCAAATAAAGCACAGATCCGTTTTCCAAACAAGGGTTCACCTCAAGTTAAATTAATGAAAAGACCTGTATTCCAACACAGAAAGAGTGTAGTTTTTCTCCCCATTGTTTTGAAGCGTTTGTAGCAGCCAAATTTAACATATGTTTAGGCCTATTTTTTAAAGTATAAATAGATGTCTAGGCGATGTATGAGGAAGTTCGATCTATGTGATCGGGGATTGTAAATGCTTTGTGCATGACTGTAAGAGACTTGCAAAGCTAAGTGCAAGTTATTGTAACAGACGGTGAAGGCTTTGTGTTGTAACGCGAGGAAGAAGGATCTAGTGAGTTGCGTAGATCTTTTGTCCTATGCGAAGAAGGTTTTTGATAGCTCTGTTCTTGTAACCAATTGAAGAAGATAATAAAGAAGAAGAGTTGGTGGACGTAGCCCCAGGGTGGGGGTGAACCACCAAAGTGGATATTGGTTAGATCTTAATGAACTGTTGATGCTAAGTGTTCTATTAAGTATTACAATCACAGATCTGTGTCCCAGCTAAGGTTGCAGACATATGAGTCCTGGAACTACCCCTGCCTCTACCTCAGGTGAGACTTCATCTGATTCATAGGTGTTGCTGAAAGGGCCAGTAGTTAGGGTTTTGTTGGTGCAATGTTGTAGCATTGAACCCTAGGTCTGCCCCCGTGCCAACAAGAGCTATGCTCTCAAGTGAGGGAATGAGATTCAAACCCATAGAAGACCAAATAGAACTGTGGAATTGAAGATGGTGGACTTGAGAAGAGACATGGAAGGCTACAGAGGAGCGTAGAGGCTAGATTATTTAGGAAACCATCCCTTTCCCCTTATATTAGTATTCATTGAGTGCTTAAGAGATGAGGTATAACTCTGTAACTAGGTTAATCTTGAAGGTAGTCATCAAATTGGACACTTTTGCGCACAATGAAGAGCATTAGAGGGATGAAGATTCATGAGGTACTATCAAGAAGAGAAGGGAAACGTCTTCCTTGTGTTGTGTGGGATAATGTAAGAGAGTGTCAGGAATGTGTTGGCTAGATGGTTTCCTGAAGTGTTCTATGGTAAACAATTAGGCTAAGCTTGAGAAAAATTGGGTTTGGGCAAGTGGCCTAAGAGTCCTTGACCAATTTATTTCTTCTTGTTGGCCTCACAGTTTGGCTTGGGGGTGGCATATATAATGTATGCCTACGATTGGGTGGAAAAATTATCACAAGCAACTAATTTCTTGGACCATTTTGTTTAGAAGATACATGTTCCATCTCTTCTTAAATTCATATTTATGATTCTAAAGTTAATCTTTTTTTTTCTTATGCACGAATTTAGAAATGGAATTCATGGTTATAGGAAGTTTCACATGCTTGTTTTTTTGCATTGCTTAGTTGCTCGCTTAAGTGAGTTTGAATATATTTAAAGTATTAGCTTCCAACTTATGTTGAGTACTTTAAATTTGAGCTATTGGGGACTTGAGTAGTTCAAAATACTCGTATATGTTGGTATGGTTGTAGGGAAAATGCCAACACAAAGCATCATCCTTTGAATAGGCCTTGAAACCTTATAATTTCAAATTATATTTGAATCCCACAAGCCTATTTATTTTAGTTTGGACTCTGTTGATTTTGAAGTCAAGTATAACTTTGAAATAGGGCCCAAAGGCCTTTTGCATTACAATTTAGGTCTTGGAGGAAGGCTTGACACCCTCCTTTCCTTGTTTTTTTTTAAGTTGAGAAAAACTTCAAAAATACCTGACATACATATATCTTGTTTGTCACTTCTTCGAAGTGTATCTTTCAAAGTGGGTCTTTTCTGATGGTCTTTCTCTTTGAATTCAATTTTGACGAACGCCTGATGGTCTTTCCCTTTGAATTGACCACAACTTTGAAATGTGGTCGATGACCAATTTTGATGAAGGTCCAATGGCCTTTCTTCTTCAAATTATGCACAACTTCTAAATGTAGGTAATGGCCAATTTTGAACAAGGCTTGATGGTATTTTCCTTCAAATTGAGCACGACTTTGAAATGTGGTTGATTGCCAATTTTGAAGAAAGCCTGGTATGTTTTCCTCTGAAAATCAGGTAGGACATTTGAAAGCCATTGATGGTTGATCCTTCAAATGGGCTTGATGGCTTATGATTCAAATGGGTTTGATGGGCCAATATTTTAATAGAGCTAATGGCCCGAAGCACGCATGTGTGTGTTGACACATGAAACTGAAAATGGGGTTGTGTGTGGTCTTTAACTAACATAATGAGTTTGGAATTTGATGATAATGATTCAAGGTATCCAAAATAGGTTGAGTCAAATAAAATCAGAAAAAAAATACTCCATATCCTTAATGTGGTGATCAAGGGGGTTGCATATGTGACAAATTCCCTAAGTTGTGTTTATTAACTATGTTTGTATAATATGTGGTAACTCTCCATTGTGATTGATTTATCATTTTTGCATAATATGTGTTGAATAACAGTCAATTGATTGTGAGAAAAGGTTGTACCCTTTTCACCTAGGTTCAAATCCCACTTTGTGACATGTTTTCTTATAATGAGATGACTGTTGATGTGATATATATGATCTATTCAAGAATTGTTAACATGTGCCTCGAAGAATCTAGAGTTTACCCTGGGTACCATCCTTAGAATGAGGGAAAGTGCCTGGGAGGTTTCCTCTAGAATATGTCACCTAGAAAAAAAGTATTTGTTGAATAAAAAAACTCCATCATAGAATTATACTCATGAAAATATTGAATTGTGTAAAGTCATGGCGAATGATGTTTCTTCAAACTGAATTTCATTTATTATTATATGTCATATTTTGTTTATACTATGACAAATTAATCATATGAAAAATAATTAAAGGAACGAATTGCAATTATTCTCATTGAAATAATTAATTTCATTTATTATCATATGCTATATTTTATTTATATGACCTTGAAAAAACAAATATGTTTTGAAAGTCAAAACTCCAACATAAGATTATGGGCATGAAAATATTAATTTGTGTAAAGGCATGACTAATAAATTTTTTTCAAATCAAATTTCAATTATTATCATATATCATATTTTGTTTAGGTCACTTGGAAAAAAACTTGCTTATTAGTAAAATTCTTACATAGAATTTTGCTCATAAATTTATTAATATATAAAGAATTATGATTAATTATGTTTTTTCAAATTAAATTTGGTTTATTGTTATATGTAATATTTTTTTTATACTAATATATTCATCATATGATAAATAATTTAAAGAAAAAATATTTCATTTTTTCTATTAAAATAATTAATTTTAATTAAATCAATTTTTTTATTTAATTTTATATAAAATATAGTTTTCTGAAAAAACCTATAAAACCAAAATGAATAACACAATATTTTTTAACACTAATATTATAATCAATTTATTATTATAAAGTTTGATGCATAAATACTCAATATTAAATATTGAAATCTCTTTTGTGTGCATTTCTATTTCAATAATACAAAATGATTGGATAAAATTTTAATTTTAATATTTAAATAAAGTTATAAAATAAAATTATTAATTTATTTTATTATTCAATTGACTATAGTGTTCTAAGTGTATTTTATGTAAGTTGTATGGAAAATCTGATGAATACCATGCAATATTCAATTTACCTCTGAAAAATATATTACATAAATTCGTAAATTCGGTATTGATAAACAAGAAAATAACAATGAGAGAGCTAAGTAAATAAAACATTTCATAAGTCTTAAAAGTCGACTTGGTAGCTATCCATGATTACATTCTATAATTTGATTTCGTAGATGGGCGGATACCCACTTTGTGCATAATGTCGGACATACTCTTTCCACCCACGAACCTCCATTTCATTGTTACCGTCATAAGATTTCAATGAAACATCGAGACCCCCTGATAACAGTACTCCAAATGGAACATCGGTCATCAGCCTTTTTATGACTGCCTGTAGCATTCAAACAGATCATATCACTACTTTCACATGGAGAAAAATGGCGCTATATTTATTTCTTATACAACCATGCAATGGGTAGAATCGACATGCGAAAGCAGCGGAAGTATGGTAATGGGCTATACTTTTTCAAATGCTCGTCTTAAAACCAAAGAGTCATATGGAGTGGACGGTATAAGATTTTCTGAATACCAACGTGGGTTGTACCATCTCCGTAGGCCTCCTACAACAGTAAATGAACAAAAGAGTTGGACATCAGACTTTATTATACGCGTCGCAGAAGTCTGAATGACTGAAGTCATAAAACTTTCGTATCAAGAAGGAACCTTAATATACCTTGTTTGCTGGAATATATATGTCCAGGAGGAAACGACTCAAAACGTTCACAATCATCGTGCAAAGCTTTCATCTCCGACGCAAACCAAACAGATCCTGCAAGGAAAATGGTCAAAGCACAGATAACAACAACTCGCTTAAAGTAGATTTCATATTATTTTGCCAGCTAAATAATCAAAGAATAATGCAATGATAGATGAAAACTGGCGTGTGCATGAATAGACCATCAAGCCCCCACCCGATGTAGAGGGGAGTGATTCCAAAAGCATTTCCAGAGACCAGTGGTCATTGTAGAGACCAGTGAAGAATTCGTCGTGAAGAATCAACTAATTTGATTAAAATTTCGATTCAATAGTACATCTAGAAGGTAATCTGATGGGTAGTTGGATAATTAAAACCGGTTATAAAAGCTGGATATGGCGAGCCGCACCTCGATCGGCATACGAAATATCAGAGTACATTCAGACGCGGATCCCCTCTACATCGAAAACGCTGCTTGCAAATGGGAAACAGAAACGACGCTCCGGGAAAGGGAAGGCTGGATCCACTGCTGACGTGGAGGTGATCGTTGATGTGTAGCCATGGTAGGATGGCGTTGATGGGCGAGCGTGTATGTCGATGGTATGCCGAGCATGTATGCCAATGGATGGATGAGGGTATGAAGCGCACACACGTGTTGCACGGTCATCCGGTCTCTCCAGAGTCTTAAAGACTCTGCAACAGGCTGGATATTGCTCGCCCACTTTGTTGCAGTCTGCTAGAGCCGTGATGGCAGTGGCGGTGCGACTGGCTACGAACACGGGAATTTATGAGTACCTATCCCCCCACATGTGCCTCCAAGTGTGAAAGCAGGGCGGATGATAAGTGGGTATTCCCCGATAGATTCTACTATCTTAAAACAGTCCGCCAAATTAGTCGTTATTCCAGAGGGGGGGACTTCGCTCCAATATTATCCATTGCCTTCTTGAACAAATCCCTGTCCTCTGCCTTCTTGATTGCATCCAACTTGGCGCCTATCAACTCCACACCGTATTTCTCCAAGGCTCCCTGTTCCACCAGAGCCACTGCCAGATTCAGTGCAGTCTTCCCCCCCCCCCCATAGTTAGCAGGAGCGCATCGAGCCTCTCCTTCTCCAGGACTTGCTCTACTAATTTTGGGGTCATGGGGCCATATATGTCATGTCGGCTAAATCTGGATCCGTCATAATAGTGGAAGGATTAGAGTTAATTAGAATGACCTCGTAACCTTCTTCGTTCAGGGCGTTGCATGCCTGAGTTCTAGAGTAATCAAACTCACAGGCTTGGCCTATGACAATGGGTCTGTCCCCTAAGATCATAATTTTCTTCAAATCCGTGCGCTTCCCACTTGTGGGTACATGCTTCTCCCTCTTTTCACTGACGGAGATATCCTTCGCCTCCACTGTGAGGCTTGTTCGTATGCATTTGCTGAGAATTCGGTGATGGCTTGATGCATTTTTTATGCAGGGGAAGCATATGAAAGAGCCGAACAAGCTACAGGACTGGAATGTGTTGGGGTCCTATAATTATAGGCAACTCGATTCTTCGAATGTTGACTTGGTGTTTCTCTCATGATGACGAAGTCCTGGCTCAGGTGATTCCGCTTCCTCCCTCCATTCTTGTCGCTCAATCCCCCATCACCCTATTGCATCCTTCATCTACGCTGCGCCCTCACTCCCTTGTCCTGTTGCCCCATTGACTACTTTTCCCGCCACCCATCCATGAATAAACAAGACTTAGGATAGACAAAAATAACAATAAAATTAGTTAGATTAAATAAGTAGTGTTAGTATAATTAGAATGGGTTAAACTAGTTCATAAAAAGCTAACTAATAATTAATTAATTATTAATTAGTTAATTATTACTTAATTTAAAAATCTAAGTTAGCAAATAGGTTAGTTTAGTAACTAGGTTAGTCTTGTTAATTAATGTTAAATAAAACAAATTAAATAACAAAACATAAAAGTTAAATAAAATGAAAACACAAAAAAAACAATATAAAAAGATAAAACAATTTAAAAAAAACAAAAAAAAAATATAATAATTAAATATAGAATAAAACAAATATAATAAATATAATTAAACATAAAAAATAAAATACAACATAAAACAAAAAAGAACAAAACATAAAAAATACGTAACAAATCACATATTATAAAAACTAAAAATTAAAAACAAATAAAACTAAACTAACCTAAGTCTACCCGTACCCCATCTACCTCACGTCACCTCCACCTACCATACATCACACTCCACTCACCCCCCTCACACCTCACCCCTACGTCACCCTCCACTCCCACCTACCCCACCTCACACTCCACTCACCCCCATACGTCACCCTCCACTCAACTTACCACCCAAAACTCCCGCGTACATTTCATGTCTCACGCCCCTCCATCACACCTACCATATTTAATCCACGACCCATAATTTTTCCGGACCCCCCCTCACCTTATGAAATTTAACGAGAGGGGGGGGTCCACAATTTAAAATAACAATCATGCACATCTGAACGGCCCAGGGACGGCCACTCAAATAAACGGTCCTGATTTAATTCCAGACCCCCCCATCTATTCTACATTTAACGAGGGGGGGGTGGGGGGGGGGGTCCGGAATACCGCCCCCCCGAAGAAAAATCACATTTCTCAAAAATTTACCATTTTTGCTTGTTTTATCACGTCCTCTTCCAGATCGATTTTTGGGCAAACGGAGATGGATTTTAAAAATCCAAGAGATTTTTTTCTCAGCACAGGCAGAGGAACAAAAACCTCTTTCATTTTTTGTAACAGAGTTACTAGCAGGGAGAATCAAAGACATCTTCGAGGCCTATTTTTCCATATTTTCAATTTTTTGTTTCAGTCCCGATCTTGCAAGAGTTGTTACGGCCAGATGGGGACGAATTTGGTGAAACCGAAGGAGGTTTTTGTCCAAAACATGCCCATATACAATAACCTTTTTCATTTTTCTCCTAGGTGTCATCATTCAAGAGAAAATCACGTCTGCTCTGACCCCTTTTTCACAGAAAACCGGTCTGTATTTAATGGCAGACTGTTCCAAATTTTGTGGGAGTGGTGGCTATTTTTGGCCGAAGTGGTTAAACCGACTTCTGAAACTTATTGGGATGATATATCCTATTTATTTAGATGATTTTTATGTAAAATGGTTTGACATGTGAGGTTCCTGGACTGGACTGTGGGTTATGTATGACCATAAGACCTTTTTCTTCTCTGTAATTTTTAGATGAGCAATCAGCAATGAACATGTTTTCTTTGACAGGATTCCTGTGTGGTGAGATTGGTGGTGTTTTTCTCTGTTTAATGTTTTTCTTGTGATCAATATGCTTGTTTTCAGTTCTTATTATCAGAAGGAAAGTAATAGAAGCAGAATTTATTAGCAGACACTCTGCCTCTGAGCCTTTGATGATCTTTATGTTTTCTACTAAAGCTTAGTTCAGGAATTCTTAGCTGCTCCTGTGCCTGGATTTTACCTAACCTATTTCTTCCTCAAATCAACGCCATCCATACTTAATTCGATCAAATATTTCCACTACCTTTCCCTGTAAAAGAACTTTGTCCAAATCTAAGAGTGAATCACCTTGTTTAAAGCGCAGACCCCATTTTCCCAATGGCTCTCCTTGTTGTTCCAAAACAACCATTTAAAACCCCAGCCCATGTTCTTCATAACTAGCCTAATACCTCTTCAAACAAAGATATATCAGACATAGAGATCCCTCTCTGAGTCTTGGAGGGCTAGATCCAAGACTCGAAGTGGTTTTGATGTTGCCTCTGTGACTGCCTTGTAGCCTTGGGAAAATTACAGAGCACTAACATAATGGAGACTCCGCTGGGGACTCTTCCCAGTAGTACACTTCAAGCTCCAGCTCTGATCACTGATGGTGGACAGTGACCAGACACAAGAAGGCTGAGATCATTCACCCAGTGACTCCAATCAGCTCCAGACAGTGCCAACTCGAAGACTCCACTGGAGGAAGAAACTTAACAATGGCCAAGCAGCCTAGAAAGACCAGGTACTCAAGATCGAATTGCATTCAAGACATCTTTGGTTTTATCTGCAATTATGTCTCGTCTTTCTCTAAGCCTGATCAAAAGTATATTGTTGAAGAGTATTTTGACCATCAGTCAATTGATGAGTCTCAAGAGATCATATCCCCAATTGTAGATTATGTACATGCTCATATACCTGTGCACATCCCAGAGGCATCTGTAGAAACCCTAGTGAGACATAAGCCTCCTGCTTTGTCTCCTACTCTTGCTAAACCTCTGGATGGTTGTAAGCCTCTTTCTTCATCTCCTGTGCTTACAAAATTCCCTGACCGATACAAGCCTCTGGATTTGCCTCCTATTCTCCATGACCTTCCTGCCAATTACATTAATAATCTGCCCAGGTTTGATGGAGAGAATGCCAATATTACTACTGAAAAGCATATCCAAAGTCTTGAGAATTTTCTTGACCTCTTTGAGTTAGAATAATATGATGTCTGCATCAGAATGTTTGCCCTGTCTCTGGGAGGTAAAGTTAAAGATTGGTTTAAGAACCTTCAAGCCACAAGCATCAAAAAATTTCATCAGTTCATGCAAGTTTTCTTAGACAGGTCGGTGATCATGGGAAATGTTTTCCTCATCCTAGAAGAGTATGACCACTTGAAAAGAGAGCCAGGGCAGACAGTACAACAATTCTCAGCCAGATTCAATGATGTGTATCATTCCATACTTGTCGATATAAGGCCGCCTCCTGGTTTAGCTAAATTGCATTTCCCAGAAGCCTTTGATCCTGAAATGGCTTTCCAATTAAGAGAAAGGAACACTGCAAGCCTTGAAGAAATGCAGAATATTGCAGTTGATGTGGAGACTGTTATCGCAGAGTTTGTAGGAAGGGTTTAGGTTAGCTTGAGTCAAGGCTTCAAACTGGTGTAACAGGAGCTTCCCCACCCACTATCACCTCGATGGGGAGCTCTTTCTATTTAAGATGGCTAGTCCAAGGGAGACGTCCCTAGTAATCTGGGGTTCTAAGAGGGCTTAGAGTGCTAATGGATCAAGGTAAGGATTCCCTTTCACAGATTACTGCCAAGAAGGAGATAGTCAAAGAAGATATTCCACTGATAAGGGCACTTGTTTGCGAGACAAGACAAATAAAGCTAAAACGTGCTGCAGTGGTTAGTACTTCAAATATTAATGACTATCTTCAACATATATATGAGTAATGATCAGATGTAATTATTGACGAAGTCAATGATTACTAGAAAAAGACAAATGACTTATATCACTTCTTCAATAAATACAAAATAGATATGGGCATTCAATGTATAAGATCAAATCCTTGTATTATATCACAATGCAATTCATATCATAAATCTGCTCATACATATATAATGTTGCTGCGTCACAAATGCTGAATTAGGGTGACGTCAGCCCTATTGATAGGTTGATTTTGAAAGGTAATGAGAAGAACGTTTTGTCAAATAAGCCTATAAAAGTGATTACCAACTCAAAACCATCCAAACAAGGTGATAAATGTCACACCGTTTTAGGCCGAGCAAAGATCAAAGAAGTGTGACGTCACCTATAATGTTGTTGTTGTCACCATGACGTCAGCCCTAAGTTTAGGTTAGTTTGAAAGGAAAAGAGGTAAACGTTTTACAATCTTAACCAATGAAAATATTCAATACCTCTATGGCTATCAAGGGGTAACCTAGCCGCAACTTTTGGAGCAAACAAGAGTTCAAAAGGCTAAGACGTCACCCTAGGGTTAGGGTTAGTAAATCTGCTAGAGGGTTAATTCTAGACGCTAGGTTAGTTAGGGTTTCAACATAAAAGAGCTTTGAAAGAATGTTTTAAGCACAAAACCTCAAAGTTATACTTCTAGACTAGTGCCTTGGGTTAATGGAGTCAAATGGGGAGAAGCTAATGGCTTGGAGAAATTCAAACCTAAGGACAAGAGGATTAGGTCTAATGGTGCTGCTATGGCAGGGCCACTAGATCAAAACCCTAACAAGAGAAGACTTAATTAGGTGTAGCTAAGGCTAGGCCTAAGGCTCCTTATTCTTTCCTTAAGACTCTTTTGGAAAAATGGCTAGCTTCTAAACACAAATCTATGGCTGAAAAGTGTTGTTCAAAGACAAGGCTTTTCAAAACCCTAGAAGTAAACCCTAGGTGTAAAATAAATTAGGCCTAGGACGCCTTCTTTCTTCAATTTATGTTTAAAACTAACTCAAGAAAAGAGCATGGCTAGTGTAGCTATGGCTAGGATAAACCTTCTCTAATCAAATGGATAATAAGATTTTACCATGGGGACATGAAGCCACAACCTACTTGTGTGTTGGCTCCCTAGGGTTTTAATGATTAAGCAAATACTAGCAATGTAACCATTCAAGTAAGCAATTCTACCTACAACCATTCAATAAAGAAGTTTTTCATGCAAAATGTACGTACAAATTCATGAAGAAGCATAATCAAACCCTAGTTGTAAACCTTCCAATGATAAATAGCACCATGCACATGCCAAAAGATTATCCTCCAAGTGTAGCGCTTCAACTCCAAGAGACAAGAATAACCAAGAAAAAGACTAGAAAGTATCTCTCACAAGAGAGCAAGTTGTATTATGTCCAAATGAGGGTAAAACGTCCTCAATATATATGATCTCATGACCTTTAATTAACAAAAGAGGTCATTAAAACAACGGACAAGGCTGACTTTACATTATTCAACTATTTGTCACATTACATGCTAAAAATGCCAAAAGTGAGCTAAAAATGGAGACGTCGGGCCCCTATAGGGGAGATGTTGGCCCTTTCAGAGCATAATCATCATCCAACAAGCCATACGTTGGCCCCTATGGGGCTCCTGCAACCTGCTATGTGTGCCAAACAAGCCCAACACACTGCCATCTGCTCTAGAAAACGTCCAGATAGTCCTGGGTGGCGTCCTGCCCATCAAAGCCATCATAACACCTGCAGGGGCTGATCCCCCATAGGTCAATCTCTGCCAAAGCATCCTAATGAGTGTGTCCTTCTTCTTCATTATGCAAGGGCTCGTCACAACTCTGTCCTGCCTCTGCCATCCCAGCAACCATCTGATGGGCTCTTCATCCCCATGGAGGTTCGAGCTAATCATCTCCCCATGCGCACCGATCCTCTGGTACTTGTCCATCGGGCATGGTCCTGCACATCAAAGACTACGCCCTCCATGGGCTCATCAGTCCTAGACATCATAGCAATGTAAATCATAACTCATCATTAAATTTATCAAACATATGCATGAAATCCCTAACAAATCATCTAAGAGCTCAAAGACATTACACAGATCTACTATACAAAGCTAAGGAAACCAACAAGACCACCTATTGGGCTAATACCCACAGGAAATGGAAAGTTTCCTCAAAGGATCATTCAAGCCATGTGTAATGCAGTGATATGGTTTTAGGGATGTCCAGTCATAGTCAGACCAAAGGCTGGTGTTGTCTGTGGGTGCCTTTGTAGGAGGCGAGTTGTACCCGTCATGGATGCATTTTTTCCAAGCCCTTTATTGCCTTATCTTTCTTTTATTTCTTTTTTACTACAAGCTCTGATGAAGAGGACACTGCCTTGGTTTGGTGGCCAGAGCTGACAGCGTTACCCACTAGTATCTTCGCAGAAATGAGAAGGTTGGCTCGTGATGAGACCCCCTTTCCTTTGGCCATGCAACCAAAGGTCACTGCCCTGTTTTGGTGACCAAATGATGGCAATGTCATACTGCTAAATACCTATGAACATAATGGGTCGGCGCGTGATGAGACCTCCCATCCTCTTGGTTAGGTTTTTCATTTATTTATTTAATCATTTTTTCTTAAGGTCCCTTAGTTTCTTATCGAGAGGCTTTTTATTGCCTTCTCGGGGATCCCCTGGGTGAAGAATCTCTAGGTTTTCTTTTCCTATGGATTTTATCTTTTACCAGCTGCTTTTACCCCCTAGGCCTTTAGCCCCTTCTTCCCACAAGACAATATGTACCCTGGAAGGTCATCCTAATGGCCAGACTAGGGGAATGGGATGGATGAGTGGGCTATAAGATGAAGAAGTGATAAGATGGTGGGAGAGGACGATGGCTCTGCAAACCCCCTTTGGTGGCTAACCAAAACCCATGAATATCGGCTTGCTAAGTTGCCCCGTCAATCACCCCAACAATGGTCAAGTGGATTAGTGTAAGATCCAAGCAGTCATCCGAAATGAAAGGAATCTAATGTATATATAAGAAGGTTATAACGATCAAATACGACACATACCATGATACCTTGGACCAGTTACCTCATGGAGCAAGAGTCCTCTCTGATACAAGCCCAGGCCGGTAGTGATGGAAGATGCTATTGCTGACAGGACAAAGTTGGCTGAGAAGAAGAAAGATGGGCCCTCCAGGGCCATGCTCAAGTCACTACTGCTCTCGGTACTCCATGTCTAGGACCATGTGGGCCTCGAGACATGATCTCCTAGTTATCCCTAGATATCGGGGATAACATCTGGCTCCAACTCGGGGACATGTGCTGACTGTAGAGCGCATGAGAACCTCAACAATATCTGGCATAGACCTATGACCTGCTCACACTTAACAAAAGGGCATCAACGACAAAAGACGGGGTGGTATTGCCACCCCATAAAGCAATAGAATATACATGGTAAATGTGCATATAAGGCAGTAAGCAAATGTGCATATAAGGCAATCATAAATGTAAATACCAAGTAAAATGCTTACCTGTACTTGCCTGTTGGACGCATGTTGGTGTAGTCAAACAACCAATGAAGCCAATCTAGCAATGCTCCCTGATACCTGCCTTTGTGCTTCATCATAAACCAAAATAGTGATACATCAAGCACAAAAATGTCATGAGTTAGAATATACATCATATCATCCAAAGAGTCAGAATCTAACTCATAGAGGCGGGTGGGAGGGATAAAATACTGCCAAGTCCATCTCTGAAAAAAGCACTCAATCCTATCCAAGAAAGGGTCATGAAAGATACAAGGTTCAGAAAACGGACTCAAATGGCCTATAGACTGGTTACCTAGGACACCATCATGCTCCAGAGTCAAGGAAAGAATCGATAAAGAAATAATAGAGGACTAGCAAACTATCAAAGGAGGGTTGAAAAACTAATTGGAAATGACATTACCCAACCAACCTTTGAAATCTAGGGTTTGCCCAGGAGGAAACTCAACATAAAAAAGGTAACTCCCAACTACACCTCTAATGGAAAAACTTGGCAAGGTAAAAGAAAGTGGTCGGGGTGAAAAGTCATGAGTAACCTTCTTCAGGCAAACAATGTCTTTACTTGTATCAAGAACTGAGCACAACGGTGGTTGGCAGTCATCTTCATAAATAGGGTCCAAATGCTCAGTAGAGTACTCATCAAACATCTCAAGGTAGGACTGAAAATCATCTGCAAGATAAGGTACTAGGTCATCCTTGGTGTTCTGAAAGGTACAAGTAAAAACCTCATCTCCTTGTTGCCATTGGTCATAAGTAATCTGTTGTGACAACTGCAAGGGAAACAACTGGAGATGACTCTCAGTGTCATAGATGGGATCTAGGTCATAACCAACTGCATCCCACCTACATCTTCCAACATGTATGAACTCATCAATATTATCAACAGTGTCACTATTTGTGTCATAGCATGCATGATTTGTAAGACTTAGACATTCATCCTCCTCCTTTTCATCACAAGGTAAGGTATCATCAAAATTCAAAATAGGAGGGTAACTTACTTTTTCTTCTTGTACAGGTACTTCGAGGACTCTGGTGTTTTCATCATGTGTCATTATTTCTTCCTCATGGACTGCTTCTTTATCTTCAATTTCACAGCAAGGGAATTCCACTTCGTCCGAGGCTTCCATTTCCCCTTCTTCCTTTGAATCAAGTAACACAGTATCATTAGAATTTTGAAGTGGAAAATAACTGACCTCATTTTCACTTTGTCGTATAGGAGAAATAGGTTCTCGCATGTCTTCATCAGTGGGAGGAGCACAGGTGGACACTTCATCTTCTTGTTCAGGTTTTTGCTCCTCGTCCATGTATTCATTCTGTTGGCTGAAAACTTGCTCCCTTCTTTCTTGTGCATCCTCAACAAAGTATCCATGGGAGACTAGTTTTATCAAATCAGGGGTGTGCATAGTATTGGTATTGGTTAAAGGGAGACTCTCTTCAATTTTAATGGCCATGTTGTGAGCTTCTGCAAGTGTTTTTGGATTTTTCTTATCTAGAAGGAAACTCAAATGTGCCTGAAGTCCATTAGTATAAAGGTAAACGAGGTAGTTTCCTTCAGAACGATGGCTTTGTGGAATCTGGTAAAGCAATCTCTGAAATCTCACCCCAAAAGTTCTAACAACCTCAGACTCTTCTTGCCTTATGCCTTCAAGATCCTTTATCAACGATTGTACAACTTCCATTTCCATGGTCCACTTTGCAAGGAAAATCTCTTCAAAGAGTTCCATAGAATTGATGCTGGCACTTGGGAGGTTATCATACCATCTTCTGGCCTCTCCATGCAAGGAGGCAGAGAAGAGCTTCATCACCAAGTCTTCAGCCTCGTCATCGACAGGGAAGTGTTGGAAGAATTTCCAAAATCTTCTCATGTGGGACTTGGGACATTCATCTTCGATGCCAGCAAAACGAGGAAGGAAATATTCATAACGAGGAGGCATTTTCCTGGGATATCCAGGGATTTCACTCATATCTAAAGATCTATAGCTTCCTGGGTCCCATTGTCAAGTCATTGTTGACTTCGTCATCAGTGGAGTCGCCAGATAGTTTCCCTGAAACTACCAAAGAATAGGGGGAAAAGGTAGTGGAGTCGTCAGGTAAGCTTACAAGAAAGATTTACCAAAGATATGTCGTTGAGCAAGGTAGACTCAGTGTTCCCCGACAACGACGCCAAAATGTTATCGCACAGTTTGTAGGAAGGGTTTAGGTTAGCTTGAGTCAAGGCTTCAAACTGGCATAACAAGAGCTTCCCCACCCACTGTCACCTCGATGGGGAGCTCTTTCTATTTAGGATGGCTAGTCCAAGGGAGACGTCCCTAGTAATTTGGGGTTCTGAGAGGGCTTAGAGTGCTAATGGATCAAGGTAAGGATTCCCTTTCACAGATTACTGCCAAGAAGGAGATAGTCAAAGAAGATATTCCACTTATAAGGGCAACTGTTTGCGAGACAAGACAAATAAAGCTAAAACGTGTTGCAGTGGTTAGTACTTCAAATATTAATGACTATCTTCACCATATATATGATTAATGATCAGATGTAATTATTGACGAAGTCAATGATTACTAGACAAAGACAAATGACTTATATCACTTCTTCAATAAATACAAAATAGATATGGGAATTCAATGTATAAGATCAAATCCTTGTATTATATCACAATGCAATTCATATCATAAATCTTCTCATACATATATAATGTTGCTATGTCACAAATGCTGAATTAGGGTGACATCAACCCTATTGATAGGTTGATTTTGAAAGGTAATGAGAATAACGTTTTGTCAAATAAGCCTATAAAAGTTATTACCAACTCAAAACCATCCAAACAAGGTGATCAATGTCACAACGTTTTAGGCCAAGCAAAGATCAAAGAAGTGCTACATCACCTATAATGTTGCTGCTGTCACCATGACGTCAGCCCTAAGTTTAGGTTAGTTTGAAAGGCAAAGAGGTAAACATTTTGCAATCTTAACCAATGAAAATATTCAATACGTCTATGGCTATCAAGGGGTAACCTAGCCGCAACTTTTGGAGCAAACAAGAGTTCAAAAGGCTAAGATGTCACCCTAGGGTTAGGGTTAGTAAATTTGCTAGGGTTAATTCTAGACGCTAGGTTAGTTAGGGTTTCAACATAAAAGAGTTTTGAAAGAATGTTTTAAGCACAAAACCTCAACGTTATACTTCTAGACTAGTGCCTTGGGTTAATGGAGTCAAATGGAGAGAAGCTAATGGCTTGGAGAAATTCAAACCTAAGGA
>ML826627.1:47368-81074 GCA_009831015.1 Picea engelmannii
ACAAGACAAGATGTACCCTGGAAGGTCATCCTAATGGCCAGACTAGGGGAATGGGATGGATGAGCGGGGTATAAGATGAAGAAGTGATAAGATGGTGGGAGCGGACGATGGCTCTGCAAACCCCCTTTGGTGGCTAACCAAAACCCATGAATATCAGCTTGCTAAGTTGCCCCATCAATCACCCCAACAATGGTCAAGTGGATTAGTGTAAGATCCAAGCAGTCGTCCAAAATGAAAGGAATCTAATGCATATATAAGAAGGTTATAACGATCAAATACGACACATACCATGATACCTTGGACCAATTACCTCATGGAGCAAGAGTCCTCTCTGATACAAGCCCAGGCCGGTAGTGATGGAAGCTGCTATTGCTGACAGGACAAAGCTGGATGAGAAGAAGAAAGATGGGCCCTCCAGGGCCATGCTCAAGTCACTCTTGCTCTCGGTTCTCCATTTCTAGGACCATGTGGGCCTCGAGACATGATCTCCTAGTTATCCCTAGATATCGGGGATAGAAGAGACCAACTTGTTGACCAAGAGGTCAAAGTTAAAGAATAAATAAATGGAGCAGCTGAAGTCATCAGAAGCTAAAATGGAGATTTTGGCCAGTTCCATGGAAAAGTTGATGCAGAAGATTAACATAAAAGAGGAGCTTGTTGTCCAAAGACATCATGGTCCCTTAATTTCAGAGAAAGAAAGTGTCACAGTTACCAAACATGTTGTTACACACCCTTGGTACCATGGTTTGAATAATGATTCGTTCATGTATTCAATTCACAACACAGTCAAAGATGAAGCTCCATCTCGACTTGTAGAGGAACAACCGGCTGACATGATATGCATGTTCAATGGATTTTCATCCATGGATGATTTACCCAAGTGTAACCAGAATGAGGATGATCATGGAGCTGAAATAGAGGTTGTTTGTTCAGAGCAATCAACAGCATGTCATTGGCAGGAATAATATGATTTACCGTTCAGGTATGACAATCAGCCCATACACAACAGTGATGACGACGATAAGGAATGTGCAGAAAATGTCAGAGTAAGTGAAGACACTTTTCCCTTATGTTGCTCATCTTTTCAATTTCTAAAAAAGAAACTCTAGGTCAGTTGTAAATAGTGAAGACAAAAATTTATCTGACCAATCAGTTGAAGATGCCATTAAGGATATGGAGACTGTTTTAAACCCAGAATCGCATCCCTTGACCTACATTGATTTTCAAATTCTTGATGAAAGCTTAGAGCATGAGACAATTAATGAGTTAATCCAAAAGAACTCTGTACCATTGTGCTTTAAATCATTTCAAGTTTTTAAGGAGGCTCTTGGACAAGTGTTGAAGGATAAATACATAAAAGGTTAGGAAATTTCAGTTGAGTCAATGCAACAGTCTTGTCAGTCTTTTCAGGATCCAATAGTTGATCAGTTGGATGGCCTGTGTGGTCATAATTATTCGTCATTCACCAGTCATGAGATAAAAAGTTGTTATGATGGGGATATGATTATATAGTTAGTTACAAGGGTGTGTTCAGCGGAAGCATCATTTCAAAACCCATCAGGGAAGTTGCAGCCATGTCAGGAAATGCATAAGGATGAAAATAACGTAGATACATTGCCTGAGCTGTCATCCAAGAATCAAGGAACATGTCATTTCTACCTTGATCCTGTAGCTACCTATATGGAGAATTTTCTCACTGTGGAGCCTCAATATTTCTCTGACATTACTTCTTTTTTTCAAGTTTGTCGAGGTCTCTATGCTAAAGATCAATCATGTTTTGGGCAGTGGCTTTTTCACTTTGCAGTTTTGAGTCGATGGCAAAAAGGTCAAGCTGCGCCTTTCACTGTGCTAATGAGAAGTCTAGCAATCCACTGGTCTCAGAAGCTACTTGATTGGCTTCATTGGCATTTTTTTATTATTTGATTTAGCAAAATGATCAGTAGCATAAGGTAGGTAGGAGAATGTGAATAAGCTCAACATTCCAAGCATCTCTTTTTCAGCAGTGTTTAGCTTAATTTGGTTTCAGTTGCAAGATCAAAATAGGTATAGGTTACAGAATAAGATTTTGAGATTAGCCCAATGGATGTGTAGACTGTCTCGACCAATTCAAAAACACTTTTACAACAAACCTACCTATTTCTATACCTAGCCTAACATCTGAAATTAAAAACAAAGCTAAATCATATAGAGAGATCCCTCTCTGAAGCTGGAAGGGCTAGACCCCAGCTTTAAAAGCGGTTGGATAAAGTTACCTTTGTAATTTTCTTCTTTTTCAACCTCTAGGAAATTTACCAAGTGCTAACAGAATGAAAAGTGGGTGATCGATTCCAACCTGTTGGATAGGTGATGATTCACAAAGGAATGAGATCCGAACAATGCAACAGCCATCGTTTCAAACTCCCAATTTTTCCACAGTTAAAATATATCCATCCAGCTAAAACCAGCTCAATCGACCTCCTTACGTTGTGAAGTCATAGTTATCTTGTGAAATACAGGGTTTTGAGGACTGTTCACTGAAAGATATGAGGATTCTATAGCTACAACACTATAATCTTCGTCTTTTTTTTGGATAATATGTTCTGGTAAGCACAGTTTCTTTACGGACATGATTTCAGAGAAATAATACTCTTTACGAAATTAATCGGCTGCAATGCAATCCTCAAATATTTATGGGGAATAAGGACTTTAGTTTTAAGGAGAATCTTTGATTTTTTGTGATAGAGAAAATTAAATCTGGTTCTGTATTCCCTAGAAGTCTGGAAAATATGAGTGTAGACCCATGGCCCATGGTATTGGGAAATTAAAGTAAAAACTCTTAAATAAACTTAAACGACCAAACTTCTGCTAAATTTTAAGGTTTGAGTGCACTACATATTTCCAGTAAGCGATGTGTGTAAAATCCTTGAGCTTGTGAAGGTCGTTTGAAGAATTTTGCACACCTATTTTCTGGTAATTTTAGTGGAGTTTTTGTCTGACAAGTTTGACCAAGCTTATGAGGTGAACAATATTCGTTCATTGCATATGATTGAGTTGTTCATTTAACTTTCTATTCGGTTGGTCAGGGCACCACTTTTTTTTCCCTTTTCTTTTTCTTTGGCACCATTTGTAGAAATGTCAAAGGATAAGTAGAATGGAGGCAACTGCTTGTTTTATAAGAATTATTTATGAGAAACACATTAGCTCCCTTATTCAATACCTTTCTGTTTTTAACCAGTGATTGCTTCTGATACTGCTATATATTATTATTATTTTTATTTATTTTTTAATAAATTTGATCAATTCTTTAGATTTATTGTTCATGATATGTAATACCTGGTAATCTATTATTATTGACTATGCTTTCCTGTCTTTATGGATGCAGGTTTCCAATTTGTGTGTTTGAGCGGATTGTCAGGATTTTCATTTTACAAGCAATTGTCCAACAATTGTCCATTAGATAATAATAACATCTTCACAATGAAATTTTTTTATGAAAGTCTGAAGGGACAGATTATAACATAGGCTAGAAGTGCATAACATAGTGTTTGTGTGTTGTGGTTCCGAACCTTTGGTTCACCTCGAGAAATATTGGCTCAAAGACTTTGTTTTTAGTTTGAAGACCTTTTCTACATATTGTTGCATTTTCATATTTTCAACTGTTACAGGAGTCAGACCTTCATCTGACCATGGGTCGCCTGCATGATGGCCATTCGATGTCCTCGTTCTTTGGATTCTTTGAAAATCATTTTAGAATTTTTATCGGTAAGCATCATACAATTCCTCTGTAAGGCTTAATCAAATAATGACATGTTTTGAGACTGTTTTAGAAGAAAGATTAGAGCAACTCAAGATGAATAAGCCAAAGTATTTTATAGATATGACATGGATACTACAAGCCATGGAAATCTCGTTCTCACTGCATACTGATCTAAAATCCCTAGTTGGGGATCTCGGGTTTCCTATAGAAAAATGGGATGAAAAATGGATTGATCAGTATCTAGATGACACTGTAAATCTGCTTCATCTTTCTATTGTATTGAATGTTGAAATCTCATGGATACTACACCTCCATTTTATAGTCTAGTACTTAGTACATACTGCATTTGTTGAATTTCTCTGATGGAATGCAATCATCTGACAAGCTCCATATTATAGTCCAGTACGTAGTACATATTGCATTTGTTGAATTTCTCTAATGGAATGGAATTTATTTGACAAGCTATATTTCGTGCCAAAGATCATTTGGGAGAATTCATGGGAGAAAAAAAAGACAAGGAGAAAAATGGTAAAGAGATGAGAAATATTCAGCGGCATAAAGGAAGCTGACATCCACTGAACAAAAACACTGAACAGTGAAAAGTCGCAGATAAAACTAGTGGAAAACAAAAATTAGAGTTGGGTAAAGAGATTAGAAATACCCAACTGTAGAACAGGGTATGACATTCCCCAAAAAGTTTGCGACCAAATCTTCATTTTTTTGCAGCGCTCAGTATATACAATACCTGCAACTACTGCAAGTCACGGTTAGGATAGAAAGAGAAGAGGGTGCATTACATGTTTCCATTACTGATTGTAGCTATGATTATCAACAACCATCAAAATTTCTATCCCAAGAATATGCGATAGAGTAGATTTGGCTAAAACATACTATGAAGGATTAAGCCAATCCATGATAAGGTAGTGAAAAATATGTGTGATACACCACTCTTTTATGATTTAGTGATGGGTATTTTGTAGTTTGATTTCAATATGCACTGTCAAATGTAGTTATAAACATAAAAAAAGAGTGTTGGGATACATTTTCTTTATCACATTTGAGGATATATTTTCTTTATTAGATTTAGTGTATATTCAAATTCGCTTGAAATTTATCATCTGAATATATAATTCCACTTAGCCCTTTCTTTTGATATAACGAAATGAAGAAAATATTTAGAAAATTGAGAATTAAAATACAATGAACTTAGATAGCAAATGCATTCAAATATTTTAGGGAATAAACACATATGCGAACATGTGAAAATATTCCAGAGAATAAAAAATATGACATTTACAAATTACCTTTGAAAGTTGAATTGTAGAACATAACTATTAGGTAACACCTTGATTCATGATTCATCGGATTATGACACAACGAGATGCACTTACTCCTAGTGACCTGATTGAATGCAAGTATTTACATTGGTATGTATCCATATTCTCTGGTATTGGAATTATGGAGTCTAAACATTCAATCAACATTGCCACTTACATCGCTTTAAAACTTGATCTGATGTGCAGGAGTGTTGCACACCATAATTTATGCTCAAGCTTATGAGAAGCCATCCAGATGCGAATGCAGCATTTTCATTAGACTAAAGCATCAATTGCAGCATTATCATATCTTATTAGACTACAATGATTGTGTAGGGGCGTAAATTAATATGATTGAAAATTAATCTATATGGTCATAAGAGTATTTTTGGTCAATAATTTACTTTTTTTTTTTTCAATTAAATTGTGAAGGTTTGACAAATCTAAAAACAATAATGCATTATAGTTCACAACGAGTGATATTTACTCTCATCACTTCCATATAAATGAATAATTTTAAAATATTTTTTTAATAAAAATAATAAACACTTTTCTTAATTAAAAAGATATTTTTAAATTTTAATAAAAATAATAAACACTTTGAAAAAACAACATAAATGTTTACAAAGTTGAATGAATTGATACAAAGTAAAAGAACTTCCATTCTAATCCAAGGAAGGAATGCAAACCTTCTTGAACCATCGTAGCAATGAATGATATCTTTCGCTTGAAGAGAAGAAATAAAACTATGATAGGATGGTGTCTCCTGAAGAGGAGAAATAAAATCATGATATAATAGTGTTGTAATGAAGTCTTCCCAACCAAACCAACTTGATTTATGGGGTTGGCTGTCATTAAGTAAGCTAAAACTATGGACTAATAAGAACCGTCAGGTACTAATAAGAAACAATATGTAAATGATTTAATCATAGCATTCTCGACCTTTCTTGCCGTTAAAGATTAACCCCAACCCATGTATCTTTCATTAAAACAAATATTGTGTTCAGGGTTTCAGTTATCTTGTACATAAATTTGCAAATTAATACATAAATTTGCTACATGTTAATATATTATTTATATAAAAACCAAAAACATAGTAGAAAATAAAAGATATTTTTATAAAGAAAAATAAAAACTTATCACAAGTCAAAGAAAAAACATGATAAAAAATAAAAGATATTTTTATAAAGAAAAATAGAAACTTATCACAAGTCAAAGAATAATCACAAAATAATTATTTCTCAATAAATACATTATACATCACCAAAATATTTTATAGTAAACAGTGCTCTTAATTTTTAAGTCAAAGAATAATCATAAACTGATTATTTTCCTTATACATGACCAAAATATTTTGTAGTAGACAGTTTTCATGTTTTACATGATTTGATCATATTTTGGCGATAAGAAAATTGTTGATAGGCAAATACTAACGAGAGGCACAATTCTTAGAGGTTAAAAGACATGTGATACATTACACTTATACCCTCCAATATATGTTAAAGACATCATTTATAGGTGGATAAGGTGTATGCGAAGACATTGGAAAATATTTTGGAGTTCTTCCTCCAAATACTTTATATGACCAAACATGATTTCTTATACTACTCATACTTAAAGAATTTCTTCCACCAATTACTTTATAGGACCAAAAGTGGGATTTAGATAGGAAGGTTATTATTTTAATTAGCCCTCTTGAGGATTAAATTAAATTGTAAGTTGTGCATAGCGTATATAAAAATAACTAATGTTCAACTCACGAGGGCTTTAGTTTAATATTTTACGTTAAACTAAGCTAATTCAATCTAAGATGCTCCATACATTACGATAAATTAATGTTGATTTGTAGCCAAATGAAAGGAACGTAGACTAACCAAATTACATAGTTTGAATTTATAAACAATGAAAAACATGCATCACTAACAAACAATTTTGATTCGGACAAAATGATAGTTAGGAAGGGGGTGAGTAGAGTATGTATACTTCCTTAGACTTTACCAATTTGGTGGCTGGCTTGATCATGACCTTAAAAATTGCTTATTATTATTATAAAAAAATGCCTCACAAAAGAACAATGCCAAGACAATGATATTTAGATGTATAAACAATATAAGTGTGCACCATAAATCATAATCATTCTCTCCTTGGAAAACATATATTTAGATTTATAAAGAAGAATAAACTATAATCACTTTACTTCATACAAAAATATTTTTGAGTCTATACACACTACAAATTTGTGTTAAGGTTAGAGATTCAATCCTTATCAATAATAAATCAAAATTATTCACGATGACATAAATATATTTAATTTTATAGACAATAACTTTAAATATATTGAAAATGAACATAGATTCATTTAAATTATGGATTCATAATTAATATGATTAAAATTTATAAACAAAAAATATTTTTAGTATATTACTAAACCCTATAAAAGTTTTAAAAATTTTGAAACTAAATTCATAAAGTTAAAATATTATTATCCAGCATAACTTGGAATAATAATATTTTACATTGGTAATTTGGTTTCTAAGTAGATTCTATTTATAAGTTTTATTTATTTTCACTTTCATTACTTGGCATTCTCATTCTCCCTTTTAGGGAGTATGCTAGTATATTTTTATATATATTGTTGGATTTTCAATATTGTAATATATATCATATATTTTGATATAGGTGTTGGTTAGCTATTCTACAAAATGGTTTTTTTTAGCTGGAATTAGGTGATATAAATTTACATGAATTACTGTTTTTTGCGGTTCAGAATCCATTTTTGAATGTAGAAATGGATTCCACATGTTGAATCTATGAATCCAACAATTTCTCACCAAATTTTGGGCAAATATCTCCAGAAAAAAATTTCATTTAGTAGAATCTTTAGCCTAAAGCTTTTGATATATATTGTTTGATTTAAAATATTTAAGGTGTATACATTTATATTTATATATACTCGATAAGATTTAAAAATATTTTAAATTATATGATATATATTTTAAATAAATTAAAATAGTATTATAAAAAAATAGTATTATATTCATAATGATAATGTTTAAAACATAAAAATGATTAAAGGTGGTGGTGTTTAAAGTTGGATCACAAATGTAAGAGATGATTTGTAATTTTTTTTTTAATTTTATTTATGTGCTCTAAAAGTAGTAAGAGAGGCATTCCAAGATCACTATAGTTTTGATGAGTTAGAAGCTTTCCAAGGTTACAAAGTTTACCATTGTCACAGATATTTTGAAATTGTGATCTACTTTTAGTATATTCACAAATATTTTGTAATTTACTCACAAATATTTTGAAATTGTGATCTAATTTGGGTAAGTGTTTTTCATCTTCAAGTTATCCACTTAGTGTCACAAAGATGACATATTCTTTAGACCCACTAAGTTTTGGGAATTGTCCAACCCCCCGATTTCACTATGTAGATTGTGAGACATTGTTTTCTTTAAGCTAGTTAAAACAAAGAGATACTTTTGGTCTTCTAGATTAGGGTTGATCACCTCCTTATAGTACCTTAATTTTATTTTATCCTTTCATTATTTATCACACCACAAACTCTCCTTAAATTTAGATGTAATGATATTTTTAATATGATTGTTATTGTGAAGAATGACTTATTCCTTTATTCCCTAATAATTTAGCTAAGACTTGTCATCTTTATGTCATTCCCGCTTGAGTTGCAGGTGGTTAATTTTGGCAAGCCTCTTATCTTCCATGTTGTTTATCACATTCTTGTACATTAGGTACCTAATCATAGTTGTTCTCTCAATGAAGGAAATGTTTGCTTCTATGAGGAGGATATGACAGGGCATATTGCCTTTAGTTTTAAGTTTATAAGTTATAAAATTCTTTTCGATCTACTCTATTTTTCTTTATGATTCTCTAGAGATACTGCACCCCAAAACTTGATATCCATATAAGATAACAAGAGTGTTGTGAGTGTCATCAAAGAGGATTTTGTTTTGTCCCATAGGAAAAATTCCACTAATTTACAATTGTTTTCAATCCCATAATAATCTTTCCACCCTCCATTTATCATTTTCTCTATGCTACAGTTCCAATTCACCTTGTGATGGATATTGATTCTAAGATATTTTTATGAAGGCACGTGATCCAAGATATTGTTGTCATATATGAAAGTATCTTAGGTGATCTTTTTTTATTTAACTATCATAACCTTCATTTTAACAATGTTCACAATCATACTCATACTAGAGAAAAAATCCTTGAGGATTCTTAGTTTCTAACCAAGATCATAAGAACTCCTCACCATAAGAACAATATTATCACTGTAAATAAGAAGGATGATGACTATACCAATGAGAATTAGGCTACCACAACTTGCTTCATTAAAACAATATTCTAACTAGTCAATGTATATACCAAAAGGGTTACGAGATAGGGAACAACCTTTCAACCTCGCTTGAATCCTATATTATAGTTAATTTATTTTGACCAACCCTTAGTGTTCCTAAAATTGTCTATAATGTTCTCATACGACCTTACCGCAACAACTCTCAACTCAAAAGGGACTTTTATCTCTTCTAACCTATTCCAAAGGTTAGACTTGGGCAATATGTCAAAAAATTTTCTAAAGTAAATGAAACAAAAAAGGAGATTGGTTTTATTATTGGGACACTCCTCCACAATGATCCTAAGTGTAACAAGGTTGTCCATAGTTGAATGATAGCTTCTAAATTCAGCTTGGCCTTTAGCTCTTTTTATGTGCATTTCTAGCCAAACATTGATATTCTCTTCCAAAATAATTCCATATGGTTTGACTAAATGAGGCTAAACATAATGACACTATAGTTAGAAGAATTACTTTTATCCCCACTTTTAAAAATAGGTACAATAAGTCTTTCAGTTTTTAGGGTTTAGGGAAGCCCTATTTGAGTGCTAAATTGAAGAGCTTGTTCCTTTAATAGGAAAGTGGGATGCTAGAGATGCTTATGTTAACTAATCCTCTGACGATTATGTATTGTTCATTTAACTGCTCAAACTATCCGCCTAATTGTCTATCCTCCAAATTGTCCTCCTATATATATAAACAATGTATCTACATTTTTAATCAATAAGATAAAAACCTTCGATTTGATCTCTGTGTGTGTTTTCCTCGCTTTGTGTCGAAATAAATATGGAGTTTATTAACTGGCATGTGTACATTGGTATCAGAGCCACAATTTTCCTTTTTTTTTTAAACTCCATGCTATTTTGTGTGTTGGATCATGTCTGCGTGAGAGGGTTCGTGGTATGTGATCATTGTCTGCTCTAGATTCGAGAGGGGCAGCCTGTTAAAACAATTGTTTGTTGGATTCATCCTCATTTTAGTTCCCATCTAGTTTGTGCATGAAGGGTCTCTCTGTAAGGGAGATCATAGTGGAGCAGCAAAGGGTTGGGCCTGTGTACTGAGCAATCTACAGAGTCGTTGTTCAACAGCCAGGGTCAAAGGTGTGGTTGTTGTGAGATTTGTTTTTTCCTGTGCAAGTGGAATTTCATTTACACAGATTAGTTTACAATGCATTCATTAATATCGATTATGGGAGTAGTGCTCTTCGGAAAAGAAAATTACCAAAAATGGTTTCAGAAAATAAAAAAATACTCTTATTTTTAATGATTTGTGGGAGTAAATTTGTGAAGGCAAGGATGACAATGACCCAGAGCAACCTACATATGCCAAACAACTTGCAATTTGCAAGAGTAAAGATTAAAAAGCACATGCTTTAATTTCTTCCTCAGTCACTGAAGAGGTAAGTAGACATATTTTTTCTAGCACCACGACGTTTAAAGCATTACAGAAATTAAAATATCTTTATGACTCCTATTCAAGGCTAGAAATTATACAATTGTTGATGAAGTTGTTTAATCTGGAACTGAAAGATAATAATCCCATGAAGTTAGATTATGAAATTAAATCTCCTTTTTATGATATTGACTCAACTGGTATCAAATTTGATTTAGAACTCACTGCATTTATTAAATCCCTATATCCTACCTATTCACACTACTTAGAGTCTCTTCAAGCTAGTGGATAGATGAAATCCATGACTTTTGATACTCTTGTACACAAAATTGTTGAAAGAGAGAAAGCTTTTGGGAAGAAGGAATCATTTTCAACTTCCACAGTTGAGACTTTGTGCTTTGCACAGAAAGAGCAGAAACCTAGAGGAGAGTCCACTAGATTTGACAATAGTAATAGAGGTCATGGTAGGAGACCATTTAGAGGTTGGGGGGTCATTATCATCAAGGAGACAGACAAATAGATGATAGACAACATAAACATTTTCAGAATGATAAACAATCTCTTAAGTGCTATAGGTGTGGTAAAATGGGTCATACCTCTTCTCATTGTCGCACCCCTTGGGAAAGGATTAGTGAGAAGAAAGAGAAACAACCTCTAGAAAAAGGAAAACCACCTGAATCTGCCCATTATATTGTTTCACATTGTAATCTTAGTATCAATGAAGTTTTTAGCACTTCTTTTGCTTCTTGGGAAGACACTTGGATTTTAGATACTGGAGCCACATGCCATATGACCTTTAGAAGAGATTTTTTTGAGACATTCAGTAATCACATTGATGGAATAGTTTATTTTTTTGATAAGTTCCAATTAAATCCTTTAGGAATTGGATCTATTTGACTTTGCTTACCAGGACTTGCTGATTATATTTTACATCATGTTCTTTACATTCCTCAATTAAAAATAAATCTGATGTCTCTCATACATTTGAGGCAGCAAGGACATTCTATACATATGTTTGATGGTATAATTGAAATAATAAAAGCATATGATTAGGTGATCGTTATGACTGGTGTTGAAGAAGACAAACTTTTAAAACTTAAAGGGACATCCTCTTTTCAATCTAATTCATATATTTTGGCTCAACATAGAGATACTTTGTTTTCCATCTTGTTGTGGCATGCTCGTTTTGGTCATATTAATTATGATAGTATCCAGATTATGAAACAACCTACTATTCCAAGAAATTTTTCTCCATGTAATGCTTGTATTTTAGGCAAGCATTGTAAACAACCTTTTTATGGATCTACTTCCCGAGATTCCAGGAAGTTAGGTATCATACATTCTGATTTATGTGGGCCCATGCCTGTTCAATCTGCAAATGGTAATAAATATCTGCTGACTTTTATTGATGACTACACCAGGATGTGTTGGGTTTATTTGTTGAAAGAGAAATCTTGGGTTTTTGTAACTTGTAAGAATTTTCATTTACGGATTACAAATGAAACTCAACTTAATATTGGCACTCTACATCAGATAATGGGGGCGAATACACCTGTAATGCAATTAAAAAGTACTTACAGGATAATGGTATTAAACATCAGACCACCGTCCCTTATACTCCACAACAGAACTGTGTAGCAGAGTGCATGAACACAACTTTTATTAATATGGTAAGGTCAATGATGTTTTTTCATAATGTCAGGTCGATGTTTTGGGGAGAAGCAATACTTTGTGCCGTTTATATTCGCAATTGTTGTCCTTCTACTACCATCAATAATAAGTCCCCTTATGAATTGTGGTATAATCGTCTTCCTGTTGTTCAACATTTCAGATTTTTTGGTTCTCCATGATATGCTTTAATTCCTAACCAACAACGTGAAAAATTGGGTGCAAGAAGTCGCAAATGTCTTTTCTTGGGGTATTCTAATATCTCTAGAGCTTATCATTTGTATGCTGAGGAAAAACAGAAATTTGTTGTTTCAAGAGATGTTGTTTTTCTCGAATTCGCTAAAGATGTGTCTACTATTGATAGGAAACTCGATCATTTGGATAGATTCTCTTCCAATAAATTTTATTATGAATGGGATAATGATCTTCCACATCCTGAAGGGGGGATTCATATTCTAGACCAGTCTGTGGATTTTCCTTCAACAAGATCAGAGAATGAGACCACATCAATGAATGAAGAAAAATTAGTTGATAGCAATGTTTTTGATGAAAATAATGTTTCTGTAGAGGAACAATTGGTTGATAATAATGTTCCTACCGAGGAAGCATTATAGAATAATAATGGTCCTGAAGAACCTATTTCAAAGACTCTTGAAACCAAGCAAACATTGCAGCAATCAATACGCAGATCAACACGAACCAAGATAATGCCAACAAGGTATGGTGAATTTAAGTTAAAAATGTCTACTGTTAATGAACCTACTACTTTTGAATGGAAAAATGCGATGCAAAAAGAGTATGATGCTCTTATTAAAACTGGCACTTGGAGGTTGGTGGATCCTCCTATTGTCATCAAACCAATTGGTAGTAAGTGGGTTTATAAAACTAAATATAAAGCTGATGGTTTTCTTGATAAGCACAAATCAATACTTGTGGTAAAGGGGTATGCACAAAAATAAGGTATTGATTATACAGAAACATTTTCTCCTACAACGAAATGGGGCACTATTAGAACTTTATTTTCTTTGCAGCTCAAAAAGGACGGAAAATACATCACATGGATGTAAAAACTTCCTTCTTAAATGGAGATTTAAAAGAAGATGTTTATATGTTGCATCCAGAGGGTTTTTTTGTTAAAGGAAAAGAGAATAAAGTATGCAAACTGATCAAATCATTGTATGGTTTAAAACAAGAACCTCGTGCTTGGTATGAAAATTTAACTGAACATCTTCTCAAGTTGAATTATAATCATTTCAATCTAGATGATGCAACTTTATTCGTTAATAAAGTTGGAAGATTAGTTGTATATCCAGTTGTTTATGTAGATGATTTGCTTATCATAGGAAATAATGATGATTATATAGCATCTATTAAAAAGGAATTGCAAAAGATTTTTGATATGACAAATTTGGGTTTACTACATTATTATCTAGGTATCGAAGTAGATAAAAAACCAAAGCACATTTTTATTTCTTAGAAGAAATATATTGGAGAACTATTGAGCAAATTTGAGATGAAGGTTTGTAATCTTGTTTCTAATCTAATGGAGAAGAACCTAAAGCTTACTTCAAATGAAGGTAGTGCATTTTAAGATCCAACAAAGTACATAAATCTTGTTGGATGTTTAATTTATCTTACTACTACTCGTCCTGACATAAATTTTGTTGTAGGAATACTTTCCAGGTTTATGCATCAGCCCTGTGAAGGTCATTGGACAACAACAAAACAAGTGCTCAAATATTTAAAAGGCACTCAATCATATCGCATCAAATATTCTAAAGTTTCAGACTTCCATATCACTGGTTATTCAGATTCTAACATTGACGGAGATAAAGAGCATGGGGTGTCTACATCAAGTTATTTAATGAATCCTGGATCAACAACCATCACTTGGATATCACGAAACCAATCAGTCCCTGCTGATTCTACAAATGAAGTAGAATACGTTGCAACAACTCAAGCCACAAAATAAATCATTTGTCTTCGGAAAAATCTTGAAGACTTGTAGGAGAAACAACTGACTTCGACACCTTTCTTTGTTGACAATACTTCTGCAATACAATTGGCCAAAAATCCTAAATTCCATGATTGAACCAAACATATCAACACCAAATATCATTTGATTCGACATCATGTTGAGGCCAAAACCATTCATCTCAATCATTGTTCCACTTCAGAGTAAATTGTGAACATCTTTACTAAATCTTTGGCTTGACAGAAATTTGAAAGATTTCAAAAGATGTTTGGGATGACAAATGTCCCTTCGGATTAAGGGGGGAATGTTAACTAATCCTCCGACAGTTATGTAATGTTCGTTCAACTACTCAAACTATCCGCCTAACTATCTATCCGCCTATATATATAAACAGTGTATCTGCATTTTTAATCAATAAGATAAAAACCTTTGATTTAATATTTGTGTGTGTTTTCCTCACTCTGTGTCAGAATAAATGTGGAGTTTATTAACTATCTTGTGTACAACTTCAAATAGCTAGTTTTGATACCTCTAGTTTCTCACCTTACCCATTTAGTTAATTTATGCAAGCTTTAAGGATTACCCATAAGCCCGCTTGTAATGATCCCAAGCCAATTTTTTTACTTGGAATCACTAACTAACCATTAATTTGATTATTATTTGTTGTGTATGCAGGTTGGCCATGAACATTTCGGCCTTAGGGTTTATTCAGCCACAGATTTATACAAGAATCATTGTAATCATATGAAGACCATCAACATTACACAAGATAGGAACCACAAGCAAATAGCTGAACTTTATTATAAGAAAGCAATCACCTGATACAATAGAGAAGTAGATCTGAAGTAGATGGCTTCAAGACAATAATGGATCTGTATACAAAATTCTCCTGGAGATACAAATCAAGCCTCATAAAGGCTGCCAATATAAAATGAACGCTCAACTGCAAGACCAGGATTTCGGCCTCCCCTCAAGAAACTAGTACGACCCTTATGATTGCTGGTACGACCTGCTGAAGACAAGGACACCAAGGGTTTGGTCCTCCTGAAGATATAGACCTCCTGATGCTGCCAAACTCTGCTCAATGATAGATCAAGGTAAGGGAAGCCTCCTCCTGAAGTATGAAGCTCAATCACTGAATCTTCCTCCTCAAACTGCAGAAACCCTAGGATGGTACAACCATCCTAAAACTCTTAATATGGCCAATAGTACGACCTAGATGAAAGGGGCCTCTGAATCATGTGAAACTCTCCCAAACGATAGATCGGGCATCTACAAGCACTTGAGAGAAGCCTCAAGATCAGATCTAGCCTATAGCCTTCTAGATCTAAGAATTGTTGAATCTCCAAGTCGTACCCTTCCTCCTGAAATCATCCCAACATGCATTAAATGATAGGGACATGATAACTCCTCCAAGAAGCCCTCAAACTAATGATTAAGGGCTTGGAAGAAAAACACTAATGCTAAAAAACTCTCAAGATTCTTCCTTTTCCTGGATTGAACTCTTCCTCAACAGTTGGTGTGCCCCTGCAAGAAAACATTAGCTGGTACGACCCTCTTGATCCAAATGGTACGACCCTGCTAGTCCTCCTGGGTAGATGATAACTATAGAATGGTGTGGGTGGAGTATTTCATCCTCGAGACCAAACTTGGAGCTAGGTGAGTGGAATATTTCACCACTGAGCTGCTCACTAGGGTTTGTAATATCAAAACCCTCAAAACTGTATGCTCAAGAGCATCAACAAGAAAAATCCCAAAATTTAGAATGAATAAGAGGTGCGCCCTAGCCTTCTCTTTATACTTTTCTTCTATTTCACTGTCGAGTTAAGTTAACTCCTAGAGTTAAACCTAAGTCAACCTCCAGTGCTTCTATTTCTTCATTGAGTTATCTTTTTATTCCTTTTTCTCTTTTTATTAAGTCAACTTAAGAATATAACCTTAGTTTGGTTGAATTTTCCCCTCAGTGTAAGACTATGGCCTAGTGGGGATGCCTAGGCCACTAAGTCCTCTCAAAACCTCTTCATCAAGAGGTGGGGGACATTACAGTCTCCTCTGCTAGAAATTGCTTGCCCTCAAGTAATTCCAAACGTATTTCCCGGACTACTTGTTCATTCTCCCATGTGGCATCCTCAATGGGTAGATCCTTCCATCTGTTCAGGTACTCTCTGATGCTTCTTTTCCTGAGCCTCTTCTCCCAAACCTCTAGTATCTCTTTTGGAATCAGAACAAGTTTCCCTTCTTCGTCCATAGGAGTTAGTACCTCAATAGGTGTGATGTGTTGGCCAATGGTCTTCTTCAGGAAGGACACATGAAAGACATTGTGTATCCTACTGCCTTGTGGAAGTTCCAGCTCATAAGCTACGACCCCTTTCTTACTGCTGATCCTGTAGGGCCCAAAGAAGCATGGTTGTAGCTTCTCTACTCCGCTTCTTTTTACAGAAGCCTGCCTGTATGGTTGGAGATTTATATAGACTAAGTCACCAACCTCAAAAGTGAGGTCCACCCTATGCTTGTCTGCTTGGACCTTCTGTTGGTTCTTTTCTCTCTGTAGATGATCCTTCATCTCTTTGATGATGTCCTAGCTCCGATGTACCCAATCCTGTACCAATGGTGCCCTATTGTCACTGAAAGAAATCTCTACAAAAGATAGTGGGTCATAGTTGTATAAGGCCCTGAATGGTGTCATGCCTATGGACATGTGTTGGGTGGTGTTGTAGCAGTACTCTCCCAAGTGTAACCATCTGAACCACGCTTTCTGCTACCCTGCTACATAATTTCTGAGATAGCCCTCAATCCACTTGTTGACTATATCAATCTGTCCATCTGTCTACAGGTGATAGATGGTACTAGGGGTCAAGGCTATACCAACCAATCTAAACAATTCCTGCCAAAAGGTACTCATGAACCTGCTATCCCTGTCACTGAAAATGGTTTTGGGTAGGCCATGCAACCTGAAAATCTCCCTGAAAAACAATTCGACCACCTGTGTTGCACTGAAGTCGGTGGCCATGGAGAAGAAGTGTGCAAAATTTGTCAACCTGTCCACCACCACAAAAATACAGTCCTTCCCCTGTGTTTTGGGCAACCCGGTGATGAAATCCATGGATATGCTTTCCCACTTATGCTCTAAAATGGGTAAGGGTTGTAGTAGTCATGTTGGGTGGGTGTGCTCATCCTTGTTCTCTTGACATGTAGTGCACTCCTTTACATGCTTTATTACATCCTCCTTGAGGCCCTTCCATGAGAACCTCTCCCTTACCTACCTGTATGTCTTACTGATCCCTTGGTGCCCTGCCATTGGCGATTTATGACATGCTTGCAACAACTTGGCCTTGAAGGCGAATCCAGGAACCAAAAAGTTTCAACCCTTGTAATAGATGAGGTCATTTATAACCTTGTAGTTATCATCTTGTACGTGTCCGTCCAATAGCTGACAAGCATAGTGATCCTTTGCATACTCCATCACCAAGTGGGCCTTCCAGTCAATTGATACACCTATCAATGAGAAAATGGATGGCCTCCGGGATAATGCATCAGCTACCACGTTGTTCTTCCCCTTGACAAATTCAATGTCAAAGTCATAGGCATGTATCCTGCTTACCCATTTTTGTTGCCTTTCATTCAAGTCCTTTTGCTCCAGTAGGTATTTAAGATTATTGTGATCTGACTTGACTACAAACCGGACACCTACCAGATATATTGTTGGATTTTCAATATTGTAATATATATCATATATTTTGATATAGGTGTTGGTTAGCTGTTCTACAAAATGGTTTTTTTTAGTTGGAATTAGGTGATATAAATTTACATGAATTACTATTTTTTGTTGTTCAGAATCCATTTTTGAATGTAGAAATGGATTCAACATGTTGAAAAACTCCCTCAGATTTTACAGATACATCGTTTAAATCTATGAATCCAACAATTTCTCACCAAATTTCGGGCAAATATCCTTGGAAAAAAATTTCATTTAGTAGAATCTTTAGCCTAAAGCTTTTGATATATAATGTTTGATTTAAAATATTTTAAGGTATATACATTTATATTTATATATACTGGATAAGATTTAAAAATATTTTAAATTATATGATATATATTTTAAAATAAATTAAAATATAATTTAAAAAAAAAATAGTATTATATTCATAATGATAATGTTTAAAAAATAAAAATGATTAAAGGTGGTGGTGTTTAAAGTTGGATCACAAATGTAAGAGATGATTTGTATTTTTTTTTTTAATTTTATTTATGTGCTCTGAAAGTAGTAAGAGAAGCATTCCAAGATCACTATAGTTTTGATGAGTTAGAAGCTTTCCAAGGTAACAAAGTTTACCATTGTGACAAATATTTTGAAATTGTGATCTACTTTTAGTATATTCACAAATATTTTGTAATTTACTCACAAATATTTTGAAATTGTGATCTAATTTGGGTAAGTGTTTTTCATCTTCAAGTTATCCTCTTAGTGTCACAAAGATGAGGCTAAACATAATGACACTATAGTTAGAGGAATTACTTTTATCGCCACTTTTAAAAATAGGTACAATAAGTCTTTCAGTTTTTAGTGTTTAGGGAATCCCTATTTGAGTGCCAAATTGAAGAGCTTGTTCCTTTAATAGGAAAGTGGGATGCTAGAGATGCATATGTTAACTAATCCTCTAGCGGTTATGTAATGTTCATTTAACTGCTCAAACTATCTACCTAATTGTCTATCCGCCAAATTGTCCTCCTATATATATAAACAATGTATCTACATTTTTAATCAATAAGATAAAAACCTTCTATTTGATCTATGTGTGTGTCTTCCTCGCTTTGTGCCAAAATAAATATGGATTTTATTAATTGGCATGTGTACATTGGTATCAGAGCCACGTTTTTTTTTTTTTAAACTCCATGTTATTTTGTGTGTTGGATCATGCCTGCGTGAGAGGGTTCATGGTATGTGATCGTTGTCTGCTCTAGATTTGAGAGGGGTGGCCTGTTAAAACAATTGTTTGCTGGATTCATCCTTGTTTTAGTTCTCAGCTGGTTTGTGCATGAAGGGTCTCTCTACAAGGGAGATTGCAGTGGAGCAGCAAAGGGCTGGGGCTGTGTAATGAGTAGTCTACAGCGTCGTTGTTCAACAACCAAGGTCGAAGGTGTGGTTTTTGTGAGATTTTTTTTTTCATGTGCAAGTGGAATTTCATTTACACAGATTAGTTTACAATGCATTCATTAATATCGATTGTGGGAGTAGTGCTCTCCGGACATGAAAATTACCAAAAATGGTTTCAGAAAATAAAAAATACTCTTATTTTTAATGATTTATGGGAGGAAATTTGTGAAGGCAAGGATGACAATGACCCAGAGCAACCTACAGATGCCAAACAACTTGCAATTTGGAAGAGTAAAGATAAAAAAGAACATGCTTTAATTTCTTCCTCAGTCACTGAAGAGGTAAGTAGACATATTTTTTCCAGCACCACGACGTTTAAAGCATTACAGAAATTAAAATGTCTTTATGACTCTGATTCAAGGCTGGAAATTATACAATTGTTGATGAAGTTGTTTAATCTGGAACTCAAAGATAATAATCCCATGAAGTTAGATTATGAAATTAAATCTCTTTTTCATGATATTGACTCAACTGGTGTCAAATTTGATTTAGAACTCACTGCATTTATTAAATCCCTATATCCTACCTAGTCACACTACTTAGAGTCTCTTCAAGCTAGTGGACAAATGAAATCCATGACTTTTGATACTCTTGTACACAAAATTGTTGAAAGAGAGAAATCTTTTGGGAAGAAGGAATCCTTTTCCACTTCCACAGTTGAGACTTTGTGTTTTGCACAAAAAGAGCAGAAACCTAGAGGAGAGTCTACTAGATTTGACAATAGTAATAGAGGTCGTGGTAGGAGACCATTTAGAGGCTGGGGGTTCATTATCATCAAGGAGACAGACAACAAGATGATAGACACCAAAAACATTTTCAGAATGATAAACAATCTCTTAAGTGCTATAGGTGTGGTAAAATGGGTCATACCTCTTCTCATTGTTGCACCCCTTGGGAAAGGATTAGTGAGAAGAAAGAGAAACAACCTCCAAACAAAGGAAAACAACCTGAATTTGCCCACTATATTGTTTCACATTGTAATCTTAGTATCAATGAAGTTTTTAGCACTTCTTTTGCTTCTTGGGAAGACACTTGGATTTTAGATACCGGAGCCACATGCCATATGACCTTCAGAAGAGATTTTTTTGAGACATTCAGTAATCACATTGATGGAATAGTTTATTTTTTTGATAAGTCCCAGTTAAAGCCTTTAGGAATTGGATCTATTTGACTTTTCTTACCAGGACTTGCTGATTATATTTTACATCATGTTCTTTACATTCCTCAATTAAAAAGAAATTTGATGTCTCTCATACATATGAGGCAGCAAGGACATTCTATACATATGTTTGATGGTATAATTGAAATAATAAAAGCATCTGATCAGGTGATCATTATGACTGGTGTTGAAGAAGACAAACTTTTAAAAATTAAAGGGACATCCTCTTTTCAATCTAATTCATCCCTTTTGGCTCAACATAGTGATACCTTGTTTTCCATATTGTTGTGGCATGCTCGTTTTGGTCATATTAATTATGATAGTATCCAGATTATGAAACAACCTACTATTCCAAGAAATCTTTCTCCATGTAATGCTTGTATTTTAGGCAAGCATTGTAAACAACCTTTTTATGGATCTACTTCCCGAGCTTCGAGGAAGTTAGGTCTCATACATTTTGATTTATGTGGGCCCATGCATGTTCAATCTGCAAATGGTAATAAATATCTGCTGACTTTTATTGATGACTACACTAGGATGTGTTGGGTTTATTTGTTGAAAGAGAAATCTCAGGTTTTTGTAACTTGTAAGAATTTTCATTTATGGATTACAAATGAAACTCAACTTAATATTGGCACTCTAGGATCAGACAATGGTGGCGAATACACCTCTAATTTATTTAAAAAGTACTTACAGGATAATGGTATTAAACATCAGACCACTGTCCCTTATACTCCACAACAGAATGGTGTAGCAGAGTGCATGAACAAAACTTTTCTTAATATGGTAAGGTCAATGATGTTTTTTCATAATGTTAGGTCGATGTTTTGGGGAGAAGCAATACTTTGTGCCATTTATATTCGCAATTGTTGTCCTTCTACTGCCATCAATAATAAGTCCCCTTATGAATTGTGGTATAATCGTCTTCCTGTTGTTCAACATTTCAGATTTTTTGGTTCTCCATGTTATGCTTTAATTCCTAACCAACAACGCGAAAAATTGGGTGCAAGAAGTCGCAAATGTCTTTTCTTGGGGTATTCTAATATCTCCAGAGCTTATCATTTGTATGATGAGGAAAAAAAAGAAATTTGTTGTTTTAAGAGATGTTGTTTTTCTCGAATTTGCTAAAGATGCTCCTACTATTGATAGGAAACTCAATCATTTGGATAGATTCTCTTCCAAGAAATTTTATTATGAATGGGATAATGATCTTCCACATCCTAAAGGGGGGGTTCATATTCTTGACCAGTCTGTGGATTTTCCTTCAACAAGACCAGAGAATGAGACCACATCAAAGAATGAAGAAAAATTAGTTGATAGCAATGTTTTTTATGAGAATAATGTTTCTGTAGAAGAACAATTGGTTGATAATAATGTTCCTACTGAGGAAACGTTGGAGAATAATAATGGTCCTGAAGAACCTATTTCAAAGACTCTTGAAACTGAGCAAACATTGAAGCAATCAATATGCAGATCAACACGAACCAAGATAATGCCAAAAAGGTATGGTGAATTTGAGTTAAAAAATTCTACTGTTAATGAACCTACTACTTTTGAAGAAGCCACTAGTTTTAATGAATGGAAAAATGCAATGCAGAAAGAGTATGATGCTCTTATTAAAAATGGTACTTGGAGGTTGGTGGATCCTCCTATTAGCATCAAACCAATTCGTAGTAAGTGGGTTTATAAAACTAAATATAAAGCTGATGGTTCTCTTGATAAGCACAAAGCAATACTTGTAGCAGAGGGGTATGCACAAAATAAGGTATTGATTATACATAAATATTTTCTCCTACAACGAAATGGGGCACTATTAGAACTTTATTTTCTCTTGCAGCTCAAAAAGGATGGAAAATACATCACATGGATGTAAAAACTGCCTTCTTAAATGGATATTTAAAAGAAGATGTTTATATGTTGCAGCAAGAGGGTTTTTCTGTTAAAGGAAAAGACAATAAAGTATGCAAACTGATAAAATCATTGTATGGTTTAAAACAAGCACCTCGTTCTTGGTATGAAAAGTTAACTGAACATCTTCTCAAGTTGAATTATAATCATTTCAATCTAGATGATGCAACTTTATTCGTTAAGATCCCGGATGGGGTGACAGGGAGGATGATGCGGCCACGTGGAAGCGATTTGGGATGCGGTGGCATGGTGCTCACCGGCTCACATCAAACGCCCATTAATTTGACATGAATTTACACAGGTGCATTCAACAACGGAGCCTTCTCGCACAAGGGGAGGGTACCCGCACTAAGTTTCAGACTTTAATGGAGGAAGTGATGGCGGTGGTTATCGTAATTGGCATAACGCTTGGGCTCATTATGAGCATTGCAACTCCAGGCTGTAGAGAGCTCCCGAGAACCTCTGTCTCGCAGAAGCATTGGCATCGCAGCAAGTTTTCTCTCGTCCAACTGGTGCACCCGCTTCGCTTGGCTGCACTGTCACTCTGCATCACCATGCCAAGAATCAGGGTGACACCACGAAGAGAAGCGGCTTGGCATGCAACACAGTTGCGTCGAAAGAGAAAGGCGGATTTTGAAAAGGAAATGGCAGTGGTTGCCAGGAGACGAAGGATGAGGGGAATGGAAATTGTTGAGGAGGTGATCCCAGACGAAGGACTAGAAAGCCCCCCTGAGCACACCTTGTTCACGGTCCCGGAAAACTGGAACCCCCGCTCGCACTTTGGTTTGGACAGCACTACAGGAATGGCAAGCGGGACGCGCAACCACGGCGACAACAACAAAGAAGAACCTTACTCTCCTTGTTATGTGAAGGAGGAAGCTCCTCCTAAACCCACCAGAGTTGATACGGGAGATAAAGAGCATGGAGCGACCGCAAACACTAGCCAGGCACAGCCACCCTTAGCCGACGGGGGTTATCTCAGCCTCATCTTTGACGTGAGAAATCTCCTAGAGGACCAGGTCTTTCGCATCGTGAGGATGGAGCAGAGGCTAGATATGTTCTTCACAGTGCATTCAAGAGCTACGCCAAAGAAACAATGCCCGACATGTGCCAGAGCTTACGCATTTCTAGCGCGATAGAGGCACACTGAGGTCGTCGACACTCACCCTGGCTCCGAGGTTACTTGATGTTCAGACCCAGACTTTGCTTGTGGTTTTTTTTTAATAGTCTATGCCTATGGACAAATAGATTTCTATATGTCTTAGTTTTAGATGAAAACATCAGTCTTATGTTGCAGCCTGCTACTCCTGGTTTCCTACGGGCGGGAGATAGCAACGCAAATTTTGCTAACTTATGACTACTCTGCAACTATGATGTTATATGGATAGGGATGTCCAGCTGTCTCGGTTTCCTGCTCAGGCGGGACAGCTCGCATCCCGAACATCTCTGTATTTTGTCAATAATAATATAATAGGCTCCAACTCTTTTTTACTTAAAAAAAAAAAACTTTATTCGTTAAGAAAGTTGGAAGATTAGTTGTATATCCAGTTGTTTATGTAGATGATTTTCTTATCATAGGAAATAATGATGATTATATAGCATCTATTAAAAAGGAGTTGCAAAAGTTTTTTGATCTGGCAGATTTGGGTTTACTACATTATTATCTAGGGATCGAAGTAGATAAAAAACCAAAGCACATTTTTATTTCTTAGAAGAAATATATTGGAGAACTATTGAGCAAATTTGAGATGAAGGTTTGTAATCTTGTTTTTACTCCAATGGAGCAGAACCTAAATCTTACTTCAAATGAAGGTAATGCATTTGAAGATCCAACAAAGTACATAAAGCTTGTTGGATTTTTAATTTATCTTACTACTACTCGTCCTGACATAAATTTTGTTGTAGGAATACTTTCCAGGTTTATGCACAAGCCCTGTGAAGGTCATTGGGAAACAACAAAATGAGTGCTCAAATATTTAAAAGGCACTCAATCATATGGAATCAAATATTCTAAAGTTTCAGACTTCCATATCATTGGTTATTCAGATTCTAACTTTGAGGGAGATAAAGAGCATGGGGTGTCTACATCAAGTTATTTAATGAATATTGGATCAACAGTCATCACTTGGAGATCACGAAAGCAATCAGTCCCTGTTGATTCTACAAATTAAGTAGAATACATTGCAACAGCTCAAGCCACAAAATAAATCATTTGGCTTCGGAAAATTCTTGAAGACTTGTAGGAGAAACAATTGACTTCGACGCCTTTCTTTGTTGACAATACTTCTACAATACAATTGGTCAAAAGTCCTAAATTCCATGATCAAACCAAACATATCAACACCAAATATCATTTGATTTGACATCATGTTGAGGCCAAGACCATTCATCTCAATCATTGTTCCACTTCCAAGAAAATTGTGAACATCTTTACTAAATCTTTGTCTTGACAGAAATTTGAAAGATTTCGAATGATGCTTGGGATGACAAATGTCCCTTCGGATTAAGGGGGCAATGTTAACTAATCCTCTGAAGGTTATGTAATGTTCGTTCAACTGCTCAAACTATCTGCCTAACTGTCTATCCGCCTATATATATAAACATTGTATCTGCATTTTTAATCAATAAGATAAAAACCTTTGATTTGATCTCTGTGTGTGTTTTCCTCACTCTGTGTCAGAATAAAAGTGGAGTTTATTAAATGGCTTGTGCACAACTTCAAATAGCTAGTTTTGATGCCTCTAGTTTCTCACCTTACCCATGTAGTTAATTTATGCAAGCCTTAAGGATTACCCATAGGCCCGCTTGTAATGATCCCAAGCCAATTTGTTTACTTGGAATCACTAACTAACCATTGATTTGATTATTATTTGTTGTGTATGCAGGTTGGCCATGAACATTTCGGCCTTAGGGTTTATTCATTTATTCAACCATAGATTTATACAAGAATCATTGTAATCATATGAAGACCATCAACATTACACAAGATAGGAACCACAAGCAAATAACTGAACTTTATTATAAGAAAGCAAGCACCTGATACAATAGAGAAGCAGATCTGAAGTAGATGGCTTCAAGACAATAATGGATCTGTATACAAAATTCTCCTGGAGATACAAATCAAGCCTCATAAAAGATCCCAATCGAAAATGAACGCTCAACTACAAGACCAGGATTTCGGCCTCCCCTCAAGCAACTAGTACAACCCTAATGACTGCTGGTACGACCTACTAAAGACAAGGACACTGAGGGTTTGACCCTCCTGAAGATATAGACCTCCTGATGCTGCCAAACTCTCTTCAATGATAGATCAAGGTAAGAGAAGCCTCCTCCTGAATTATGAAGCTCAATCACTGAATCTTCCTCTTTAAACTGCAGAAACCCTAGGATGGTACGACCCTCCTGAAACCCTGCATATGGAAAAAAGTACGACCTAGATGAATGGGGCCTTTGAATCATGTGAAACTCTCCCGGATGATAGATCGGGCATATACAAGCACTTGAGAGAAGTCTTAAGATCAGATCTAGCCTATAGCATTCTAGATCTGAGAATTGTTGAATCTCCAAGTCGTACCCTTCCTCCTGAAATCATCCCAACCTACAGTAAATGATAGGGAAGTGATAACTCCTCCAAGAAGCCCTCAAGCTAATGAGCAAGGGATTGCAAGAAAAACCCTAATGCTGAAAAACTCTCAAGATTCTTCCTTTGGCTGGATCAAACTCTTCCTCAACAGTTGGTGTGCCCCTGCAAGAAAACATTGGCAGGTACGACCCTGCTACTCCTCCTGGGTAGATGATAGCTGTAGAATGGTGTGGGTGGAGTATTTCATCCTCAATACCAAACTTGGAGCTAGGTGAGTGGAATATTTCACCACTAAGCTGCTCACTAGGGTTTGTAATATCAAAACCCTCAAAACTGTATGCTCAAGAGCATCAACAAGAAAAATACCAAAATCCATAATGAATAAGAGGTGTGCCCTAGCCTTCTCTTTATACTTTTATTCTATTTCCCTGTTGAGTTAAGTTAACTCCTAGAGTTAACCCTAACTCAACCTCCAACGCTTCTATTTCTTCATTGAGTTATCTTTTTGTTCCCTTTTCTCTTTTTATTAAGTCAACTTAAGAATATAACCTTAGTTTGGTTGAGTTTTCCCCTCAGTGTGAGACTATGGCCTAGTGGGGATGCCTAGGCCACTAAGTCCTCTCAAAACCTCTTCATCAAGAGGTGGGGGACATTACAATCTCCCCTGCTAGAAATTGCTTGCCCTCAAGTAATTCCAAACTTGTTTCCCGGACTACTTGTTGATTCTCCCATGTGGCATCCTTAATGGGTAGATCCTTCCATCTGATCAGGTACTCTCTGATGCTTCTTTTACCGAGCCTCTTCTCCCGAACCTCTTGTATCTCTTTTGGAATCAGAAATAGTTTCCTTTCTTCGTCCATAGGAGGTAGTACCTCAATAGGTGTGATGTGTTGGCCAATGTCCTTCTTCAAGAAGGACACATGAAAGACATTGTGTATCCTACTGCCTTGTGGAAGTTCCAGCTCATAAGCTACGACCCCTATCTTCCTACTGATCCTGTAGGGCCCAAAGAAGCATGGTTGTAGCTTCTCTGCTCCACTTCTTTTTATAGAAGCCTGTCTGTATGGTTGGAGCCTTAGATAGACTAAGTCACCAACCTCAAAAGTGAGGTCCACCCTATGCTTGTCTGCTTGGACCTTCTGTTGGTTCTTTGCTCTCTGTAGATGATCCTTCATCTCTCCGAGGATGTCCTGGCTCCGATGTACCCAATCCTGTACCAATGGTTCCCTATTGTCACCAAAAGAAATCTATACAAAAGATAGTGGGTCATAGTTGTATAAGGCCTTGAATGGTGTCATGCCTATGGACACGTGTTGGGTGGTGTTGTAGCAGTACTCTCCCAAGTGTAACCATCTGACCCATGCCTTCTTCTACCCTGCTACATAATTTCTGAGATATCTCTCAATCCACTTGTTGACTATATCGATCTGTCCATCTATCTACGGGTGATAGATGGTACTAGGGGTCAAGGCTGTACCAACCAATTTGAACAATTCCTGTCAAAAGGTACTCATGAACCTGCTATCCTTGTCACTGACAATGGTTTTGGGTAGGCCATGCAACCTGAAAATATCCCTGAGAAATAGTTCGACCACCTGTGCTTCACTGAAGTCAGTGGCTTTGGAGAAGAAGTGTGCAAAATTTGTCAACCTATCCACCACCACAAAAATGCAGTCCTTCCCCTGTGTTTTGGGCAACCCAGTGATGAAATCCATGGATATGATTTCCCACTTATGCTTTGGAATGGGTAAGGGTTGTAGTAGTCCAGTTGGGTGGGTGTGCTCATCCTTGTTCTCTTGACATGTAGTGCACTCCTTTACATGATTTATTACATCCTCCTTGAGGCCCTTCCATGAGAACCTCTCCCTTACCTGCCTGTACGTATTACTAATCCCTTGGTGCCCTACCATTGGCGATTTATGACATGCTTGCAACACCTTGGCCTTGAAGATCGATCCAGGAACCAAAAAGATTCAACCCTTGTAATAGATGAGGTCATTTATAACCTTGAAGTTATCATCTTGTACTTGTCTATCCAATATCTAACAAGTGTACTGATCCTTTGCATACTCCATCACCAAGTGGGCCTTCCAGTCAACTGATACACCTGTCTATGAAAAAATGGATGGCCTCCGCGATAATGCATCAGCTACCATGTTGTTATTCCCCTTGAAAAATTCAATGTCAAAGTCATAGGCATGTATCCTGCTTACCCATTTTTGCTGCCTTTCATTCAAGTCCTTTTGCTCCACTAGGTATTTAAGACTATTGTGATCTAACTTGACTACAAACCGAACACCTACTAGATATTGCTGAAATTTGGCTAGTGCGTGCATGATGGCCAACATTTCTTTGTCATAAATGATGTAGAGTAGCTCAGGACCCCTAAGTTTCTGGCTCTCATAGGCAAGAGGGTGCCTATTTTTCATCGGTGTGGCCCCTATATCTTTTCTTGAAGCATCACACTCGAATGTAAAAGGCAGGCTGAAATCTGGAAGGGCTAGGACTGGACATGTGCTCATCACCTTTTTCATCTTATCCATTGTACTTTGAGCTTCTTCACTCCATTTGAAGGCTCCCTTCTTAGTCAAATCAGTCTAGGGTGCACACAGCTGGGAAAACCCCTTGACAAATTTCCTATAGTACGTGCACATGCCTAGAAACCCCCTTAAATCTATGAGTGTTCTAGGAGTAGGCCACTCCATAATGGTTTTTATTTTCTCCTAATGCACCTGTACCCTCTTTTCTCCAATGATGTGTCCCAAGTTAAGTACCTCTATCATTCCAAACTCACATTTGGACTCCTTAGCGTACAATGATTGTTCATCCATGATAGACAGAATTTGATCCACATGCTGAAGGTGTTCCTCCCACGTCTTGTTGTAAATGGGAAAGTCATAAAAAAATACTAACAAGTGTTTCCTCAGCTCTTTGTTGAACACATGGTTCATGCAATATTGGAACATGGATGGGGCATTGGTTGACCCAAAGGGCATCACCAAGAACTCATAATGGTCATAATGACACCTGAAAGTTGTTTTTGAGATGTCTTCCTCCCTCATCTTGATCTGATGGTAGCCAGAATGTAGGTCAATATTTGTGAAATAGACAACTCCATGCAATTCATCCAACAACTCATCAATCCTAGGTATAGGGTACTTGATTTATATTGTCTTTTTATTCAAAGCCCGGAAGTCAATGCACATCCGCGTAGTTCCATCTTTCTTCTTGACCAGCACTACTGAGGAAGCAAAGGGACTATAGCTTGGTCTAATGTTCCCCATGTCCAAAAGTTCTTTGATGGATTTCTCTATCTCATCCTTGTACTTCTTCGGATGCCTGTATGGTGTGGTGATTACTAGTTTAGCTCCCATCTCTAGCTGAATGATATGCTCAAACTCCCTGTCTGGTGACACTCCTAGAGATATCGGCCCAAACACCTTGTTGTGTTTGTCAATGATCTCTTGGATTTCTGGAGTGTAGTGAACCTTACCCTACTCATCCACATGTGCTGAAATCCTACACTTAGTTGCATACATGATCTCTTCTCTCTTGAAGATGGCCTCCATCCTCTTAGCCGTGAATATCTTGGCAGAATTGGCCATCATGCCCCGAAGCACTATCTTTTGTCTGCCCTCCTCTATAAAAGAAATCTCCATGGTCTTGTAGTTGGTGGTGATAGGTCCTAGTGTGCTGAGCCACTGAACTCCAAGGATTATATTAGTGTCTGGAAGATCCATCACATAGACATACTGTACCAACTCATGCCTACCCAATGTAAGCTTCATACCTGGAATGTATCTGTCACAAGGCATAGTGCTTCCACCTGCCACCTCCACCTTGAACCCTTCAAATTCCACTACAGGTATATGCCTTCTCTTCAACAATGCTGAGTCAATGAAGTTGTGATATGCTCCCCCATCAATCAATATTGATACTTTATGCCCTTGTAAGAATCCTCTCATCCTGAAAGTGTTAAATTTGGGCACCCCAGTGATAGATGCTAAGGTGGCATTCCCTTCAACCATACTATTTTGTTCTAAGACCTCCTCTTCTATTGTCTTTGTGGTTTCGGCCTCTATGTTCTATATTTGTCCGCAGTCTTCCTCCTCGTCGTTGTCTAAGGTCACTTCTATGTAGTGCACCTGGCCATGGCCCATGCACTTGTGTGATGGGTTCCATGGTTCTTTGCATGCGAAGCAAATTTTCTTACTTCTAAGTTTCCTCCTGGTGTTGTCATCCATTATACCATGACCCCTGTCAAACCCCCTTAGGTCACGTCCTCCTTCATTCATTGGAGGTCCTTGATCTCTTCCTCCAGTATTAAGGGGTGGTCTAGGTATAAATTTGGGTGTAGCAGCTGGTCCTAGGTCCCTCATCCTCCAAATCGCATCCTATAGGTTGGTAGGCTTAAAATCCTTTACCCAACCCTTCAAGGGTTCCATCAACCCTTCAGTGAAGAGCATCATGAGTCTGGTTGGTGATATATCATGCACCATCACTACTAACCTCTAAAAGTCTTCAATTTATGCCTCAACCGTACCTGTTTACTTGAGCTATGTGAGTTCCCAGAAGTGTAGCTCAGGATCTCCTTGATCAAATCTATCAATGAGCCTCTAGGTGAATTCAGTGTAGGACACTATCTGATTGTGGCCTAGGGTGGTGAGTCCATGATACCACTAATCACGAGCCTTTCCATCCAAGTACATAGTGACAAACTTGATGGCTTCCATCTCCCTCATGGGATTAAGCTACAGATATGTATCCAGTTTTTGCACCTAGGTTTGTGCTATCATCTTGGTCGTGCCATCATAATATGGGATTTCCATCTTCCCCGCTCTTTGTTCAAACTCATAGTTTCTCCTGTGGCTCGGCCTAGGCTTGTTTCTGAACTTGAGTTAGCAATATTGATCCAAGGACATATGGCTTTGAATCAACATGTCTAAGCCATAATACTCCTTAATACATTGTGCCATCTTCTCAACAAAGTCATCCACATGTTCCTGTTGTACATGTTCATCTGTGAATGTGGGCAAGTATGGTCTAGGGTTAGCCCTGCTACCCATTTGTCCATATGGAGTGCCTCCTCCATGGCTTCCCTCGGATATGGGATTTCTTTCTGGATTATATCTATTTTCACCATGCGATCCACCAAATCCACCAGCCACTTTGTTTCAATACGTTTCATGGTCTTTCCCCTGATGAGTCATCTATATCAATAACTTGGTTATCTGAGTCTGGTTCTCATCAATCTTCCTTAGGTTCCCATCTACCTTTTTCAAGGTCTTAGTGATTTTGGCCTGCCTCCTTTGATTTGTCTCCTGGTTTTCGTATAAATGGTGGACCAAGTTGTCTTTTGTGAGTTTCAAGGTTTGTTGGAATTTGTTAAATTCGGCTGCCAAGAAAGCCAAGCCCTGTGGTTCATGGTCATCTCCTGAACCCTCCATTTCGGCCTTTGTTTCACTGGTTGGTTTCTTCCTTCTACCCATAAAGGTACCATTGTACCTTTGCATGCACTAATCCTCACAGGTGTGGAGGATCAAAGCTCTGATACCACTGTAATGATCCCAAGCCATTTTTTTTACTTGGAATCACTAACTAACCACTAATTTGATTATTATTTGTTGTGTATGCAGGTTGGCCATGAACATTTTGGCCTTAGGGTTTATTCAATTATTCAGCCACAAATTTATACAAGAATCATTGTAATCATATGAAGACCATCAACATTACACAAGATAGGAACCACAAGAAAATAGCTAAACTTTATTAGAAGAAAGAAAGCACCTGATACAATAGAGAAGCAGATCTGAAGTAGATGGCTTCAAGACAATAATGGATCTGTATACAAAATGCTCTCGGAGATACAAATAAAGCCTCTCAAAGGCTGCCAATAGAATATGAACACTCAACTGCAAGACCAGGGTTTCGACCTCCCCTCAAGCAACTAGTGCGACCCTGATGACTGCAGGTACGACCTGTTGAAGACAAGGACACCAAGGGTTCAACCCTCCTGAAGATATACACCTCCTGATGCTGCAAAACTCTCCTCGATGATAGATCAAGGCAAGGGAAGCCTCCTCCTGAAGTATGAATCTCAATCACTAAATCTTCCTCCTCAAACTGCAGAAACCCTAGGATGGTACGACCCTCCTAAAACCTTAAATATGGCCAATAATACGACCTAGATGAATGGGGCCTATGAATCATCTGAAACTCTCCCAGATGATAGATCGGGCATCTACAAGCACTTGAGAGAAGTCTCAAGATCAAATCTATCCTATAGCCTTCTAGATCTGAGAATTGTTGAATCTCCAAGTCATACCCTTCCTCCTGAAATCATCCCAACCTGCAATAAATGATAGGGACATGATAACTCCTCCAAGAATCCCTCGAACTGATGAGCAAGGGCTTGGAAGAAAAACCCTAATGCTGGAAAACTCTCAAGCTTCTTCCTTTTGCTGGATTGAAATCTTCATCAACAGTTGGTCTGCCCTTGCAAGAAAACCCTGGCTGGTACGACCCTCCTAATCCAAATGCTATGGCCCTGCTAGTCCTCCTGGGTAGATGATTGTTGTAGAATGGTGTGGGTGGAGTATTTCATCCCTGAGACCAAGCTTGGATCTAGGTGAATGGAATCTTTCACCACTAGGCTGCTCACTAGGGTTTGTAATATCAAAACCCTCAAAACTATATGCTCAAGAGCATCAACAAGCAAAATACCAAAATCCAGAATGAATAAGAGGTGCGCCCTAGCCTTCTCTTTATAATTTTCTTCTATTTCCATGTTGAGTTAAGTTAACTCCTAGAGTTAACCCTAACTCAACCTCCAACGCTTCTATTTCTTCATTGAGTTATCTTTTTACTCCTTTTTCTCTTTTTATTAAGTCAACTTAAGAATATAACCTTATTTTGGTTGAGTTTTCCCCTCAGTGTGAGACTATGGCCTAGTGGGGATGCCTAGGCCACTAAGTCCTCTCAAAACCTCTTCATCAAGAGGTGGGGGACATTACACTGCCCCCTACCAAAACTAGTTATTGGAATTCAGATTATATCAGTTGTAGAGATCACAAGCTCTTTAGTGCAATTGGTATCATCTTGGTTTAATTAGCAGTACATTCTTGTATATCTCCAAGCTTGTAGTTCATTTCTATAAGGGATTTATAATTTTATCTAATTCCACTAAAAATTGGATTGATATAGGTTGTCCAATAAAAACAAAATTTATATAAACTATTCAATGAATTTGGGTTTCCCTATTGCAACATTACTTAACATATAGTACTGTAGAGAGATTTCATTTGAAAATCAATTTTATTGTATATATCCCTTGAGTATGGAAGAAGGGCCACTGTGTAATCCCCTCATCCACAATTCAAATGATATGAATCAAGAGTAATTCTCACTTGATTTGGCCACGTAGAAGCGATAGAACAATTTTGGTGAAGTGTAAA